>JAVCKT010015804.1:0-28889 GCA_032273925.1 Rhynchotus rufescens
GAGTTGCTGCGAGCATCCAAATATGCCAAAAATCACTTTTCCGTCAAAAATCCTGACAGATTTGGTGATTGGGTAGCCCCTGAAGCAAGGATTGCCTCCCCCTGCCTTGTGAAATACCCTTCACCCTAGGATGCGTTTCTGTTTAAAAGTGGCTATTTATTGCAAAATAACAGTTATGTCTGCCCCTCTCTCCTGCAGCTGGGGTTTATGCGGATCCTGAGCACGGCAGAAAATTACACAACATTCCTTTGGGGATGAAGCGGAGGGGAGCCCCGCAGGGTGACCTGCCCGCAGGGCGTGTGGGAATAGAGTCTGTGGCGGCACTGCCACCATGACGAGGCACCCGGCCTCGCCGTGCTCCCCGGCGGCAGCCACACGGCAAAGGCGATTAATCTTAAGCCGCGTTAATCTTTAGCCAGGAAAACCGGGAGCTCGGAGCTGGTGGAGGAGCCCCCAGATTTCCCTGCAAGATGGGGTTAGAGTGGAAGCGGATGAAAAGGCCAGCGAGGGGGCCCAGAGGCAGCGTAACCCCAGTACGGATGCACGGGATGCACCTGGGCACATGCTGCCTGGATGTGGAGGAATCAGAAGGGAGCCAGACGCACTTTGCCCCCCCCAGCTTCACTTTGACCTAACTTGGGTCCAGAGCATCCCAATAAGGCTCAGAGACCCCCAGAGCTCCCCCAAACCCAGCTGCTCATGGCACCAACATTGGCATTTGGGCTCTTGCAGCATCCTGGTCCGATCCCACCTTGTGCAGCGGGAATGGGGACAAGACCCTGTCTGGGAGCACACTAGTGTCACTGCTTGAGGGGAACGGATGTGCCCTGGCCACTGCTGCCCTGAGCACCCCAGCAAGACCCCTCACCGTGGGACAGGGCTTTCACAGGGCTCCACCACAAGCACCGGCCTCAAATCCCCATCTCTGTCCCAGGCCCCAGCTGTGCTCTCCCTCTCTCTGGCTTTATTTGCCGAGGGAATTAAGGTCCCGCTCCCCTGCACTCGGATAACTGCCCGCAGAGCCAGCTCTGGAGGGCTTTCTGTAAATGAACAAGGATTAGGCAGGCTCTCCTCACTGCCACGTCCCCAGCGCTCCCCAGAGCGGGACACGCAGCGGAAGGACATGGATGTGGGTGCCCCCACCAGCCCCCCAAGGCCCTGGAGCGTCCCGGGGCCAAGCGCACGTGGCCGAGCCCCTTGGCTCCACTCCAGGTGTGGGGAGAGGAGCTCCGGGCTGGGAGGAGCGTGGAGCTGCCGCGGAGGAACGCGGCGTGGTGACCTCCGGGTGTTTGTGCATTCCTGGAGGCTAACACGTCCCGTAAGCGAGAGCTGCTCAAGCGGAGCGTCCCCTCCCACGGGCATGGCCCCTGTGGCCGCTCTGCCCCTGGATCCAGCAGCCGGACTCATGTCCGTCCCTGCAGTGACATGGGCTTGGCCCCAAATGGGACCCCCTCCCAAGAAAAGCTGGGATGTTGGCATTTCCTCTACAGACTTGTGGGGCCACCCACACCCTGCTGCCCTTGCCCTTGGACTAGCTCTGTGGCCTGGGGTTGCTGTGAGTGGCTTTTGCTCCACCATCCCAGAGCCGATCCCCAAACACGCAGGATTTTCCCATCCAGGAGCCTTGCACACCTGAGTCCCAGGTGGGATCAGCCACAGGATCACCCTAATCCCCCATTGCCGTCCCTGCTGCCGGGTTTGCCCTGGGAAGGCAGTGGGACTCATAGGAGAGCTCAGTCCTGGCTCAGGCTCTGGAAACAAGCACCAAAGTGGGCACTTGCTCTGAGTTCCCAAAGCAAGCTTTTAACCCATATGCAAAGCAGCAAAAAGAAATAGTGGGAAGCAAGATGTCCTTGATGCCTCCAGCCTGCAGCAAGTCACTTCAAAATGAGGATTTTTAAAGATTCCCGACACCAGTGGTTCCCTTGCAGGCATGCTGGTGCAGCGCAGCTTCCCAAGGAGCGGGCAGCAACGCTGGGACTCCCGCGGTAGCCCAGTGCCACTGGTGTGCCTGCCCCATGCCACCCCTTGCCCATGTGCCCTCATCCCCCAGGACGCCTGTGGCGAGCGGAGGGGCAGAGGAGGAAGAAGATGCCGGGGTGGAGGAGGATGCAGGGCGGACAGGGCATTCCTGGCAGTGCCGTGTGACGCCAGTCCCGTCGGAGCGTGGCTGGCGGCACCGCTCCCCGACGCCGGGACAAGCCCCGACCTGCCGGCACATTGTGCCGAGGACAAGAGCCGCCTGCCCTGGGGACACGGGCAAGGAGGGTGCCCAAGCGCGCCTGGCCCGAAAACAGGGTGCCCTCGGGCAGCCCCGCTCATGGCAGCAGGGTGGAAAGTCCCTCTGGGGCCGGGTGAACCGGCTTTAGGCCACGTCCAACCACATCCAGTCCCCTCCTTGCCAGCCTCAGTGCCCTATGGAGCTGTTGTGCCTGTCACCCAGCCCACATGAGTGCTGTAGTGAGCGGCGCAAGGTCTCAGCCCAGGCTGCAGATGGACTTTGCTCCCATGTGGGTTTCCAAGCCCCTTTCCTCGAGGTGGCCCTGGACTGGGCTCCTGATTGAGGACAGTGCCCACAGGCAGTCCCTGGCCCAGCCCTGCACGAATCCCATGGGATGTGGTGCCGGCAGCCACCTCCTCCGGGAGCCTTTGGGTGAAGCCTGGGAAGTTCTGGGTGCCCGCTCCACACCTTGGCTTTTCCCGACCTTCAGAGGCTCCTTCATTGCCATGCAGAGCGAGTCCCATCCCATCCTATCCCTCCTCTATCCCATCTCCTCCCTGGACTAGCCTGGGCTGTTAAAATAGGCTTTTTTTTTTTTTTCCCCAATGAGAAAAGAAGGCTGGGACCAGGGCAGGGGGATGAGGTGGAGGGGAAAGGGAAAAATAATCTGGGGATAGAAAGAGAGGGAAAAGCAGGAGCCGCGACCTCCTCCACCGGCACAGCCCCGGGCCCAGGCACTGGAAACAAAAGGCGGCACAATTAGCATCTCCAAACAGAGCCAAAATCGTGGAGCTGTTGATTCTGGGCGTCGATTTTCAATATTTAGAATGATTAGCAAGTGAAAGCAGATGGTTGCAAGCGTGGCGCCGCGCCAGCCCCACACTCAATGGAGGAGAGAGACAAGGCAAGAGGAGGAGAGAAAAGAAGGGCTTCTGTGTATATTTTTCCCTCACTCTGTGAGCAGGAGATTGGTTTGAGGTGTCACTGCTTGCCCATCAGGAAGGGATAATGGATGAGCCTACGGTTGGAGGAAATAGGAGAAATAAAGGATAATTGCCAGGTGCTCCAAAGCAGCAATGGGCACTGCTGGGGCCAGGGAGGCTTTGGGATCTGGTGGGTCCTCGCTGCCCACTGCTTGGCGGGTACAGGGGAGCTGGGGGCACTGCGTGCAGCATCTGTCCCCAAAAGCCCTTGATTCCCACTGCCCCTGCCAGCTGCCTGGGAGCACCCAGGCTGATCCTCGTGGATGGCCTGGGATGGGACCGGGGGAGGTGACCCTGGTGCCAAGCCTGTTGGAGCCTGGAATCCATCTCCCATTGCAAATTGCCCTCTCCCATTGCAAGTCCCTGCTCTGCGCTCCATAATCCATCTGGTGGGTTATAGGAGGGGGAGGAAATCCCCAGGGAAACCTTTGGGAGCAGCCACGAATTGCCCTGGCACCAGCTCCCGCTCCCCGTGCCCAGCGCTGGCCGGGGGCTCCGAGCCGGAGGCGCCCGGAGCAGCAGCACAAGGAAACCCAAGGAAACACCCCCGGCAGCTCTGACCCCCCGCACCACTCTCGCACCGGCAGCACTGGGGAGGCGGCACCGGGTGCCCTGGCACCAGTCCAGCCCTGGGCACCCATCCCAGTGCGGCCGTCAAGCCTGGACACGCCAGGGCCGCCACCTCCCCGCCACCTCCCCGCACTCTCCGCGCGCCTTCCCACCGGGAAGGGAGCAGGGAGAAGAAAGAAATCCCCAACCCCTCATTAAAAAGAAAGTTCCCTTCCAAGTTTGTTGTGTTGCTTTCCAAAGATGGACAAAACAACGTTGCTTCGGGCCTCGCCTGGTGCCTCCTTTATATTCACACATACCTTTTTATTTCTCTCCCTTAAAAATCTTGCCTGGCTCCAGCAGGGTGGAATTTCTTTTATTTTTTTTTCTCTTTTTCTCCCCAGTCCTGTTTTTCCCCCTGGGGAACTTGGGGACAGCCCTTGGCACAAGTAGCCATGTCCCACGCTTCCTGCATCAAGGCAAGCAGCAGCTAAGCCCATCCCAGCCCTGCAGCTCTTCTTTTGGGCTGAAAGAAGCCAGATTGAGAACAGCAGGGAGGTGCTGGCATGGGCAGACGCTGCAGCCCCGCATGATGGGGCAGCAGCTTGGAAAGCACTGAGCCACGTGTCGAACTGGCTGAACTGGCGACTGCTGGGAGCAGCATCTAGCCGTGGCACATGGGGAGATACCCCCAGCTTCGACCCTCGCTCCAAGTCCAACGTGTGTTGTCTGGGTGCATCCTCTCTTCCACCTCCCCAAACTCCTGTCTCGAGATCCCGGGGGCTTCTGCTACCAAGTAGCAGTGGTTTGTGCCTCAGTTTCCCCATTGGGGGAATTTCCAGGGCCATCCAGTGCAGAGCTGAGCCCTCATGCTGCTCTCTTTTCTGCATGAAGATTTGGGATTTGGATAGACAAGCAGGTCTCTGATGGAGAGAGGTCATCTGCTCCTTATAAGAGGTTCAGACAGAGCCAATCTGTGCCAGAGGGAAACAAGGAGGCAAAAATCTGTGTGGGATTTTTTTTTTCTATTTTTTTTTTAATTTGTAAATAGCTTTCTATGAAAAAAAAGTTAAATTGCGCACATATCTTTGCTGTTCTTCAGCATCAGTGGGGAGGAATGGGAAAATGCAGATGCCTCGTGAGCTGAAGAACAGAGCAGACTGGGAAAACAAGGTCGAAATCACACACTGCCCCTAAATGCAGCAGGAGGAGGTGGGTGCTGGAGCAATGAGGATTTGGTGTCCCTGCCCACCCCACGCTGTGCCGACAGATCCTGGACTCACCAGCCCACTGCCAGCAAGGAACCCCCCCTTGCAACGCTCTCCGTTTGCAACCCCACATGCAAACTACTACAAGGGATTTCTTTCAGGCTAATTTATTGTATTTTATGCTACAGCTAAACTCCAGCTAAGTAATGTTGCTCACGTCAAAGGTCCTAAATTCTTCTGTAACCAAAAAAGAAAATCTTTATCGTCCCCCATTCTTCGGCAAGTCTAAGACACACCACTGAAGCTACAGCTTTTACCTTGCACTATCTAGCAGCTACCTTAACCCTAATACCTGTAGCAAAGGAGAGGCAAAGAATCCAGTTCTCTAGAGCTTCAAGTCAAGTTTTAGCACAATTTTGCTCGACTACTGTCATGTTTCTATGCTGTCTAGACCTACTTTGCAGATGTCCTGCTGTTCTGTCTTTGCAAGCGGAGTCCAAGGACCAGATCTCCAGTCTGGGTAAATCACGCTGGCAGCGATCCCAGGTGATGGTCAGATGGTTTCCCAGCTCCACGGCGGGGTCTCCTCTCCGCTGTTGTTCCCAGAGTCTGTTGCACGTAGAGTCTTTGGCCTGAGACCCATGGAAAGAGCCTAGATCCAGATTTTATTCCTCCTTGGTCCCATCAGAGAACATTATATTTTCCAGTGATGCTGTCATTGACTGCTGCCGTTTTCTTGGCCGGCCATGTGGGACTGTGTGCAATGCACAGCGGTTCTTGTCCTTGCTCTTTGTCCAAAGCTCCCCCCAAAAATGTGTCCTTACTTGGGGTACCATGTCATCCCCTTGGCTGTTCAGAGCCTGACGGAGGAGCAAAAGATGGAGAGGGCAACAGATTCAGACCAGGAAAGAGAGAGAGGCGTCGCCAGCTGTTGAAAGACAGAGAAGGTTGGCGGTGGTGCAAGGCTAGACCTACAGCAACCATGGCAAGGATGTCAGGTAGGGAAATGAGAAAGTCCCTGTTTCCTCTCTGCCATGTTCGTTTGCTGGATTCATGGTGAAAGCTGTTGCTGCCCCCGAGGGAATCCTCCCTCGCATATTTTGCCAGAGCAGACGTGCCATATACTTCATTCTTACTTTGCAGAACACAAGCCCTTATGTGTTAAAAATATAAACCGACCCCCAAAACGTATTTCCCCTACCTCCCACTAAAAAGAAAATCTAATGCTAAAAATATAGGTTTCTTTGAATATATAATATATAATAGATCATATAAAAACATCTAAAGAGGCAGACTTGCTTATTTGTATCTGAATTTACAGAGCTTTTCGTTTTCTCTAGGCACAATTCAGGAGGGAGGTTGAACCCAGAGAATCCAGAAGGGACCTTTATTTGCCTGCTAGCTAATTATCACATGTTATACCTAGGAACTTCCCTGGACAGAAAATTAAAAAAAAAAAGAAAGAAGAAGAAGAGAGGAAAGAGAGAGAAACAAATAGAGAGAAGGCTTGAGGAAATTGCACATAGTCTACAGAGTCCTAAGTCACCAGGAATCTCATTTCTTGGATCTAGTTTAGCAGGTGCTCACTTTTAACCCAAAAGGAAGTTGTGCCTTGTCCATTTCCATGAAAACAGAAGTGATAATTCTTTAAAAGTAAACGAAGTTAAAAAAAAAAAAAGTACTGTTATGTATCTTCTTTTGAGGAAACTCAATAACCAGAGACTTCTGAGGCGTCCTTCAAAGATGTACCAAGTGATTCCCGTGTTACTATTTTTTTCTTCCCCTCGATGTTTTCATGAATATTCTTGCTATGAGGCCAATAAAAGTCACTGCATTTGTCTCTGTTGCTAGAAAATCTTGTCCCTTCTGAGTTCCAGCAGCATGGGGGAGCATCCTGCTAACAGGTAACGTTTATGTGGGCTTGTTGCGGTCCTTGTTGAGTCATGAATGGCCTCTTATAAAAAGGACCCCACACTGATCCAGTCGTTCACATCCGCTGGCAAACAAGTGTCGTTGGGTTCAAACAACTGGTCCATGCTGACGGCGCTGGAGAGGTAATCATTCCTCCCTTCATCCCAGGGATGCTGAAGGTAAGACGTGGCCATGAAGGTTTCATCAAAGTCCAGGCTGTTCTGGTTGGTTTCGGTCAGGACCTGGTCGTGCCCAACAGGGCACCACTCCTGCGGACAGTCGATGTGTCGACCGTGCACCGTCAAGTCCACGTCTCGAGTTATCGGGCTGATGGGAGGTGTGAGCTCCAGATCCTCGAAAGAGGAGAAATCACCAGTCAGGGTGGTGTCGAAGATGGCTTCCCAGTCAAAATCACCTTTGAGCGATCCCAGCTCCGTTTGTTCTTCCTGTGTGAGCAAGGGCGAGCTGGAAAGCCGAGCTGACTTGGCCGTCCGCTTGGGCATTGGCTGCTTGCGCTTGTGGCCTGCTTTCCCATCTGCTGGATTCCAGTTCTGATCACTGGTGACTTCTTCAAACTCTTTCAGTAGCTGCTGCGACTCCATGTTGACGTTCAGGACATTGTTGCTGGTCCAGGAGGAAACTGCTGGGCCAGAGACAGACTTGGCTTCTTGCTGGACTCTATTGGTAAAGGCCGGGTGGATTTGGACTGGGGGCATCCTCCGTTTTTTGAAGGCGCCATTCATGAGCCGGTCGGCATATTGGGGGTCAATCTTCCAGAAGCCACCCTTCCCTGGCTCATCCTTCTCTCGGGGCACCTTGATGAAGCACTTGTTCAAGGACAGGTTGTGCCGGATGGAGTTCTAAACCCAAAAGAGAAAACAGCAAGGTTGACCATCTGCACTCCGCCTTAGGACCTACCTGGAGGGGCAGGTTGGAGAAACTGGTGGGAAAGCACATCCTCAGCAAGGACCTTCGGCAAAGAGAGAACAGAAATCATGAACATGGAAGATGTTCCAGGTGTCCCACAGAAACTCCCCTGCCCCAAGTCGTCAGGGCAGTTTTCTTGCCTCCCACCTCATCTATCCTGAAACGGCAGCAAGCAAGGAGCTCAAGCTGGGACTTGCCAACCAGCAGGAAATATCTGAGAAACTTTCCTTGGCTTTAAATGGGGACATGGGGCTTTGGATCAAACAGTTCACTGGGTTCAAAAAGAGCCTAATCTGCTCCACGCATGAAGGTGAACATCATGCCGTGACTAGCGGCTATGGAGAAAGAGGATGGATTTTACACTAGTGTGGCCACAGCACCATCACAAATGGCACCACACAGTCCATTTGTGTTTAATACTAATGCCAAGGGGAAAATACATTGCCAAAAGGTAGCCCGAGAACTTCCCTGCTCTCAGGCTGGCACTAGATGGGCCAAAGGAGACGGGCACGTGGGCTATGCAGGTGCTGGGCCTCGCACACCCAGAGGCTGGGCTCCCTCACCTCACCTGTCCCTGAGATGCCCCTCAATTAAATTCCTGGGTTTCATTTCCTTGCACCAAAAGCACTGCATCTTCATCTACCCAAACTAGCAGGGGGAAGGAAAAAATTAGTTTTTGCTCCCGTTGTGCTGTTTGGAAACCCTGAATGCGCTTCGGGTGGTGTGAAAAATCAGAAAGGAAACTCAATTATTGGATAAATAACACAGCGTTGGATTCCACAAAGTGAAGACTGTATTAAGAGATTGACTATGGTAGAGAAGTCTTTTTTTTTTTTTTTTAAATGTTGCCTGGATATCTTTATGCTTATTCATCCAAAATCCATAGTGCTGAGTGGCAAAAACAAGGCTTGAATGCTCCGAGCTGTTGAAAACCACACAGACACACGGACACACAAAACAAAACCCTCCTCTCAGCTGCAGCTCCTTGGGTGTGTTGGCTCCTCTCCAGAGCACTCAGCTCCCACAGGAATCTATCCCTCTCCCCCTGGAGCATGGGTGGCATGACCTTTCCAGGCTGTCTTCACATATGGGAAGTGGGGTGAGGGATGAGAACATAGCCTCAATGGGCAAAAAGAAACAGAAAAAAAGAAAAAAGAAAAAAAAAACCCACCTTGCAAATGTTCTGGACTGCAGCAAATCCAAATTGAGAGTTTAATGAAATTTTACGAGGGTCAGAGAATTGCGGGCTGAATTCTCTGCTCCCCTTCACCCCTCCCCATCCCAGATTTCTTCAGCCTGCCTGGGTTGCCGTTGTTATTACCCAGCCAGTTAACATATTTATCATTCTTCCCTGCAACAAGCCAGCGAGCCCCCTGCATGTGTGCGGAGAGGGATTGAAAATCCTTCTTTCTTTTTTAATAAACCCATTTAATTAAAAACAAAGTGATTATCCAGCCAGGAGTTTGCAGGAAAAAGGCAAAAACGTGGGCACCCGAGCACTCCCCTCGCCAACACACCAGCACATCCACCAGCACGGAGGAAGGCTGGGATCACGCTGGTTTTCCAAGGAGGGAACATCCCGCGACTCCCGTTTGTGTGACCCTCCCGTCCTTGCGTGGGTGCCACGTGTGTTGGCAGCCCAAGGAGGAGTCCCAAGGCACCAAGGCCAGGAAAAGCCTCTGCTCTACACCGCGACGCCAGGGCTGCCAGCCCTGCTCCCTGGGGATGGGGAGGTTCTTGGGTCTGTTGAGGCCTCACCAGCTCATCACACTGATGAACTCAGAGGCCCATCCCTGTTGGAAAAGACAGGCAAACTTTCCCTTCCCTCTCGGAAAGCAGCAGCATCCTCGCCCTGAGCAATCCCGGTGCAGGATCCTCCCGGCAAGCAGCACCCCGCCGTGGTCCCTGGCGTCCCTCCTCCTGCCCTTGGTCGTCAGCACCCCCGGACAAGCCGGCTGGGTGCCGTGAGGTGCGCGCTGAGCTCCCAAGGCAGCTCGCAGGGCGCTGGGAGGCTGCAGGGACACCGGCCCCGGGTGCCGCAAGCAGGCACAGCCCCGCGGCCACCTCCCTGCCCCTAAAATGGCCCTCGCTCCTCCCGAAATGGCTCCCGGCTCCTTTTCTAAGGATAAAGTTGTGGCCGGGACTCTCTGCCGCTTGGGGCTCCCTCTAGGCACCCCAGCCCTTTCCCTCCCGCCTGCCTCTCTCCTCCTGCCATGCTGAATCCTCCCCTCTCCAGGTGGGAAAGGAGAAGTCCTGGGTCTCTCTATCCTTGCTGGATAATAACTAACTCGGCAAGGGCAAATTCCTGCTTGCGCTAGGTGTATCCCTGCAGCCGGCTCTGGAATGAGCGCCTCGGTGGGGAGGAAGAGCTGTTACTGCTGCCAGGAAAGGTCTTCTGCTCGAGGTGCTTGGGCTACGGAGACACTCTTATCCCTGCAGATCTATGTGAAACTGGCAGCCAGGTCTCCACAGCACACAGGGACAGGGTGCGTTGGCCAACCCAACGTGTGCAGCCTCCTCCTTGTTTCTGGGGCACTTGGGCTGCTTGGCCTCGTGTCGCACAGCACAAGCTGCAGCAAGCCCCACAGGCAGGTCCAGCTCCGAGGAGATGGGGAAGAGGAAAGAGGAGAAGGTCTCCTGGCCACCTACCTGCCAGGTGGGGTCAGCGTGCCGAAAGTAGCAGAAGTTGTCGGTGATCCACTTGTAGATGGCAGAGAGGGTGATTTTTGTCTTCTTGCTGGCTTCCATTGCCATGCAGATGAGCGTGGCGTATGAGTAGGGTGGTTTCACGTGCGGGTTGGTCTTGTAGTCTATGTCCTCCACGGGCTGCGTGTTCATGCCCATGCCGAGGTGAGCGGTCCTGGGGGTCGAGGAGGAGATGGGCTTGCCCGGCGTGTGAGGCATCCCCATGCACGCGGGGTCAGCAGCAAGCGGGGAGCATGGTGCCACCGAGCCAGGCACCTTGTGGTAGTCGTGCGGGTCGGCGCCACCGGGCGACGAGGACGACTTGCCCACGCTGGTGTTGAGGATGGAGAACTCCTGGAGCCACTGGAGGCTCGTGAGGCTGTCATCCAGGTTGCTCGAGTCGCCCATGCTGCTCTCTTGCCCTCTTTCCTCTTCTGAGTGGAAGTTCAACCAGCCGTCAGCCATGCTCAGGGAGCCTGGAGTGGGACGGTCCCGCATCCACGGGACACGTGGCAGGATATCAAGACCAGGGGGCAGATCCTGCAAAGCAAACAGGACACAGTCAAGGTCCCCCTCGGGCAGATGGCTCCTGTGCCCAGTGCTCTCCAAGGCACTCAGGGAAGCCCTGGGGCCCCTTCATGGCACATTACGCCTCCCCTTCCTCGTGCTCCCAGCAGAGCTCCAGCCTGCAGCAGCTTGGGGGGAACCTCCCTGCAACCCCTGCCCAGAGCACCCGGCTTGGCTCCCAAATCCAGCTGTGTGGTCCGGCAAAGCAAGGATGTCCTTCCCGCAGGCTGAGGACGCACCTCCACATTCCCCCTCTTCCAGTCTCTGGGTTTTGCTTTATTTTACTTCATTTCACTGCTGCCGGCAGCTGTGAAGCAGCGGAGGGCGCGAGCCCCTCCCCAGCACGCTCGCTCGGCCTGTGTCTTTGCCCCAGCCTGGGGTAAGGCAGCATCTAACAGCCAGCGGAAGCGCCGGGGCCCGGGGGGCAAAGCCGCGGGCCATGGGCTCCCGAGCCCCCCACGCAAAGCCCTCGCTGTGCTGCTCACCCCGGAATTCCTGCGGGGCACCGCAGCAACAGGTTAATGAAACAAATACATCCAAATAAAGCGTTTCCTCCGCAGCACCGACCCGCCGAGCCCCCGCCGTGCCCCCCTCCCCACCACCCCACCCAGGCCCTCCGCTCTGGGCCCTCACCCCGTCCCGGCGATGTCCCCCTGGAGCGAGGCACGGAAGGTTCTGGAGAAAGGGCACCACCACCAACAAAAAAAAAAAAAAAACGGGAAAAAGAGAGGAAACCCGCGGGAGGACAGAGCGGCCGGAGCCGATGGGGGCGCGGGCCCCGCCGCGGCCTCGGGGCGCCCTCCGCGCCGCGCCGGTTTTGTCACCGCCCGAGCGCGGCCATTAAGTAGCGGCCTCGGAAGGCTTGGGCGGTTGCTAGGGCGACGCCCCGCCCCGGTAAACAGCCTCGCGCGCGCCCATTGGCCACGGCGTTGCCATGGCGAGCGGCGCGCGCGGGACCGCTCGGCGCGCGCGGGGCCGCGGAACCCGCCTCGCGCCCCCCCCCCCCCCCCCCCCGGGGGGGGGGGGGGGGGGGGGCGTCCCCGGGAAAAGCCCCCGATCCCCCCGAGGGACCCGCGCCTGTCGGGCCGCACCTGCACCCCAAAAACCACTGCAGACAAGGGGCCGACGTGGGATACCCTTTATTAAACATAGTTTTAAAACCCGAAACATGCTTAAAGTGAAGTCGGAGGCAGCAGGCAGCTCCCTTCCCCATCCCTCTGCCGGGAGCGTCCCCGGGACGAGCAAGTGGCCACTGCCTCTTCTCCCGCTCCGTCCATCCCGGTTCCTTCCCTCTCGGCAGCCCAGGAGAGCTCCCCATCCGCGAGGAGCCCGTGATGTCCCCGCGAGGAGGAGGACGGGACATTGCGAGGCAGAACAGCCTTCCCGCCGCGGGATTGCGCAGCTCCGCACAGCCAAGAAACCCCGGAGCGGAGACACTGCGGAAGGCCCAAGGTCTCCACAGGTGCCGGTGACTCCTGCGGGCCAGGAGAGCGGAGCCCAGGAGCCTGGAGCTGGCTGCGGCTGTGCCCTTGCTCCGGAGTGTGTCCCCATGGTCCTCCCGCTGCTCTCTACCCTTAGCAGGTCACCGGAGCCTTCAGCTTCCTCCTGCCCCTGACCGTGAGGTCTTGGTCAGGGGCTCAAGAAATTTGGGAAGACCAAAGCCCGCGGGAAGGCTGGCTCCCATAGCCAAGTGCCGAGGTGCAGAGGAGGCCAGGGGAGAAAGGAACATGGTGTGGGATGGTGGCCACGATGCCTGGAGGAGGCAGCTTTGGATCTTAGCTAAGACCTTAGCTTTAGGTGGCTTTAGATCCCTCTGGTACCACTGAGAAACCCGCGTTAGGGGGGAAGAGGAGGCTCAGCCTCCTCATCGGGGCCCAAGTCGCTCCAAGAGGAGCTAAACAGGGATCTGGAGACTCGAGCTTCCCAAAGGGACCCGAAAGGGACCCTGGCCCAGCTGCTTTGCGGGGGCTGCATGAGGACTGAGTTCCTACTGCTGGCCCGAACCCTCTGTGGGATCCCCCCAAATCCCAGCGATCCCAAGCCGCCCCATCCTCATTCCTACCTGTCCGAGCAAACACTGAGGGGAGAACAGAGGGGAGAAGAGATGAGGGGATGGAGACATGGGAGGGGGGCAGCGCCTGCAGCCCCATCCCCTCCCTGCTACAAAGCGCTCCGGAGGGAGCAGGGCCGGAGCCGCGGGCTGGCGCTTTTGGCACTTGTTCCGGAGAGAGGGCCCAGCCCGAGCACCACGCGGTGGAAGACAGCGACGTTGAAGGACCCTTGGCCTCGGAGACAGGGTGCTGGGGGCAGAGCCGAGGCGGGAGCATCGTTCTCCACCAGCAGACCCCAGGGAACATGGTTCTCCACCAGCACACCCCGGGAGGACAGGCCCCGGGCACCCCTCTGCCGGTGTCCGGGATCGGGGAGCACAGGGACACGACGGGCTCCAGGGTCACCTCGTCCGTGTGTGGCGAGGCGTGGGCAGGGCGCGGGGCCCGGGGAGAGGAGGTGAGGTTACCGGATCGTGAAGAATCCCTATGGCTGCGGCAGAGGAGGGCACGGGGGCCGCGGCGCGGAGCCGCGGGCGGGCAGCGCTGCCGTGGCCCTGGCACGCTGCTGGCGCTGCCGCTGGAGCCGCAGCCCGACCCTCGTGGCGGCTGCTGTGAGGCCTGGCAGAGAGAAGGGGCAGGTGAGGGCCAGGGCAGGTGGACGGTGAAGCTGCCCTCACCGCTACCCGGGGATGATTTGGGGCTTCAAGAGAGAAAAAAAAAATGCCCTGGAAATGCAAACCCGGCTCCTTTCCTGCAGTGCCCAGACAGGGAGCATCACAGCTCTACATCACAGCTCTAGCAGCGGTAGAACAACAATGTGGAAGAGGGGCACAAGCCCCAAAGGCCGGGGCTTCCCCATGGTGGAGGAAGAGGGTCCCTCAAAAGCAGGGCAGGACCCCGCTGAGGCCGTGCAGACCCAATGGCCATGTGCCCCACGGCCACAGGCCTTCGCAGGGGCCTAAGGAGGACTGTAAAGCGCTGCCGGCAGCTCAGCCCGGCCGCTGGCACAGGGAAGGAGAGGGCTCCACCTCCCGACGCTCTCGTAGCCCTTAGGGCAGAGCTCGTGCCCATGGCTCCAGCGGCTGCGTTCCCAGGGGTGCCTGTCCTGGCTGGGTGTGGGAGTGGGAGAGCTCGCTAAACCCCTTGTTTGGCTTGGAATTCCCATGGGGCCAAATGGAAGAACAGGGGTAATTTGAGGGCTCGGCCTCTGCCCTCCACGAGGACATACAGGTGGGCTGAAGATGGGGCCACAAGGGATGGCATATGGAAACGGCCAGCTGGGCAGTAAGAGGTGGCCACCGAGTGCTGGTCTTGATGTCAAGAGGGCAGCTCCTTATGTCCCATGTCCCCATGGTGGCTAGGTGCACGGGGACGGGAGCAGGGACCAAGCTGCCTCCTGTGCAAGGACACGAGGTGCGCGCAGGGCTCCTACCTAGTCGTCAATGTCAATGGGGCAGGAATCCGGCCCAGCGGCTGCGTGTGGAGAGAGAGCAGAAGGCAACAGTGAGCGCGGCGAGAAAATGCCACCAGCGTGCGCCCCAGGGACGCCGCCGGGTACCACAGCACCAGGCAGATGTCTCGGGGGAATGGCCCTTGCCGCCTGGCTGCATCCTGCACCACTGGCTCCTTTGCCGCCTTCCAGAGCACCAAGGAAGACTCCAGTGCAAGGGTACCCATGTTGGACTCAGCCACCTGCCAGGCACCTCTCCATCCTCTCCATTGCTTCCCACCCGGGTCAGGGCGAGGGGCTGAGCTTTCTGAGGGTCCTGCTTTCTGCCACCTCAACACCAGGGGCACCAGTAGACCAGGGCAGATCCCCCAGCCCAGCAAACCTAACCCCCTTAGTGTCCCCAGGCTGGCAGGGCCCTGCAAGGACACCACAATGGCCATGCCGGCTCAGCCTAGGGGAGGAAGCAACAACAAAATAATAATATGCCGCTGCCTGCTGATTTATGGAAGGTGACAGCTCTCATTTCGGATGGCTTTTCATGTCAAGCCCACTCAAGGAGCGAGGCAGATTAAGGCTGCAGATCCCAGAAGGGATGGAGAATCAAACAGGACCTCACACAGACACGCGCCAAAATCCCACTAAGCGCGAGCGTTACATTGCATAAGGCACCCTGGTGTCACTGCATCTCTGTGCAGGGATTTAGATGAGCCCACTGTGTCCTTGGAGGGATCATGGGGAACGTGGCTCCAGCCCTCTGGCACACAACCCATGGGAAGCCACCCCTGCCTTTAGCCTCAGACCTGTCCTGAGCACAGGACCAGCTCCCCCAAGAGCATCTCAGTGAAATGCAGGGCCTCGCTGAGCCCGTCACATTGATATACTGGAAATGGGGTTGGGAGAAAACACTTTTTTTTAAAGCTTTCATTAAAATAAAACATGTTCCCAAAGTAAAAATCCACATTATTCTTGCGCATTCCATGGATACAGGTACAACTGAATCTATGAGAATGGATGAACTGAGCGCAGGGCTGGCAGGGAAACACCAGCCATGATTTACCATGGAAAATTTCCACATTAGTCCAACCTGTGATGCTGGCAGTGAGCTCCAGATGGCTCACGGGAGCAGGGAGCTGCCTGTGCTTGTCCCTGATAGACCTCTGGAGGAGCACCTACTTTCAGTGCATCGAAACCAGCCCACAGGCAATGCTGCAGAGCTCAAACTCCAGCAGCTCTGACACGAACACCGAGTTCTCCCTCAAATCACGTCCCCTGCAAAACTAGCAAGGTCCAAAGGGCCAGTGCGGGCTGACGGAGCGCGAGAGGAGACGTGGCCTGGGGAGAGAGCAGCGAAAAGGCAGCTGGTGCAGGATGCGGAAGGAGCTGCCGCGCCAAAGCAGCATTGCAAACCCCCTTTTGCAGCTGGGAGGCTCCCCAAGCATCGCTTTGCAGCTCGCTGTGGGTAGCGAGCCAGGCCGGAGGTTTTCCCGCTGCCTGAGGATGCACTTGCCAAGGGCAGAGTAGCGTCCATAAGCTAATTCCCTGCTCACTCCATCCCTGAGCTCTAGGCCAGCACCAGGATTGCCCGGGCATTTTGGGAGCAAAGTAGCCTTTCCCTCGCCCTTATCTTGTTGGCTTGGGAACTGAACAAAAGGCCCCAGGGCAATCAGGGTGCTTCCATGCCAGGCACCCCATTCTCAGCACCCAGGTCTTTGATCCCAGCTGCCGATGTTGAGCAATGGGATGAGGTGTCTGGGCAGTGGCTACAGTTTCCTGCTCCTCACCACGCTTCTCTGGAGCAGAAACAACAAGGAACAGGCTAGCCAGGAAGCGTGAGGGGTAATGGGAGGTAAAGCTTTCCCAGAGGAAACGGGATGGCAAGAAAGGACCAGCTCCCCATCCCCAAAGCTGGGCTCTCCGGCACTGGCGGTACTTGCAGGGCTAGTACCTGCCCCAGCTTTTCCATCTAGGAATGAGGCCAGGCTGAGCTGCAGGGCAGAGCTGCTCATACAAATGTATGGGCACAAGAGTCCTGTGGCCGGGCATCACCAATACATTTGTGACCCCGCAGCAGGAGAGGAACAGGATGCAAGCAGGGGCTGAGGAACCGTGTTGGCACGGAGCGAACATGAACTTCCACATGGACCGAGGAGCCTGGGGGGAGGCAGGGGGCGAGAGGGTTGGGGAGTGAGCAAACAGAGTTGAAAAAGAGGAATAAAATGTGTGAAGAGATGGAGGAGAGGGATGGATCCTTGGGGCTCTGCTAGAGCTCAAGAAATTCACCCTCGCCAAAGTAAAAACTCAACAGGCATCAGGAACCCACTGGGATGGGGCATGTCGGCCTCCTGCTGCGGGTAGCTCTGTGCCTGGTGGGCAGCCACAGGGTGGGATGGACGGTGGGATGGAGATGAGGATAGATGACAGTGAGAAAGAGCAGGAAGATCAGGAGGACGGGGAGTGACACAGGGAAGAGCAAAAAAAGTCCCCCCCAGCCCGAGTTCATGTTCGGCAGGCGGCCACTCACCAGGTAAGCAGGGCTCAGAGCACAGCTTATTGTCCAGCACTTTCACGTGTGCGATGGCCACGTCATTGTTATTGTCGCACCGCAGACCGAGGAAAGCGCCTGTCCTCGGGCCTGAAAGGGAGCGGAGGCGGTTAGAGCTGCGGCTCAGCCAGGCCGTGCAGCAGTCGGGTCTTCTCCTGCCTCCTCCCCACTTCTAAAACACGTTAAGAGAGGGAAATGAGGTGTCTAAAGAAGGGGAGAATTGAGAAGGTGACAGGCATGCAGCAAGGCCGCACACGGGCACAGTGCCAGCGGCTCCTCTCCTTGCTGGAGGTGGCGAGAAGGAACCGGCACGTGGCTGTGGATCAGGGAACAGGCAGCCGAGAGCTGCTGGGGAAGCTCTGGAAGCGACCCACGCTGGGACCCTTCCCCATGTGTCGCCTTCTGGTGCCTACAGCCCAGATCAGACACATCCACAGAGTGGCACACGGATGCGGGAAGGCACGGAGCCCAAAGCTCGCCCAGCTCCCACCGTGTATCCAGCTGACCCTTCCCCAAGGCAGAGCCCACAGAGGGGCCACAGCCGCCCCGGCTCCATCCAGGCCCTGGTGGCACTGGGGGGACGTGGCAGCCACGGTAATGCCTGAGGAGGCAGCAGCGCAAGGCGAGTACCAAGAAGCCACAGCCAAGCCTTGCGCGGGGCTGGGGTTGAGGAAGGACAAGTAAGATATGCTCCTTAGCATGACTTGAGCCAGTAGATCTGCAGCCGTTGGGTTTTTTTTAAGTTCATCTACTTGATGCAAGAGACTAAACTTCAGGAGAGATATTTGGCCCCAGGGTCTCTTCCTAAGGAGCAACCATCCTGCTCCAAGGTGCTGGAGCTGGAAACCTTCCATGACAGGTTTACTTGCTGGCGCCTGGCACTGCAGGAGAGCAACAGTTCTCATACAAGCCTCACGAGGAAGGGGGGCCCGGCCCTCAGGGATGTCACCGAGTGCCATTAACAACCTCTCTATGCACCCAACTTCTCGTATTTCCATCTCACCCCGAGCAAGAATCTAATCCCGGGGCAGAGACTATTCCTGCCCTTGAGAACATGACGCTGGGACACAGCACATGGCTGGGCTCTTGCTCTCCAGCTGGTCTGAAGGATGGGAAGAAATTCGGATTTACTTTTGGCACAAACATGCAGTCACAGAAGGGGGGACACAAGGAGACTCCTGACCTTCCCCTAGGAGATCCAAACTGGAAGGTGGGTGGATAGCACGGGGGTGACTGGGAGCCCTCAAGATACCCAGGGTGACTTGCTAAGCCATGTTGAGAACAGGCAAAAATAATTAATAGAACAGCCTAAAGGGATTAGTCTTGCAACCCTTCCCTAAAGGAACCAACATGGACCGGGAGTATTTAAGGAAAACGTCTTCAAAGATGCACAGAGGGATCGTGGCCAGGGTTCTGCCCCAACCCTGCGAGCCTTTGTATAGTCGGTGCTTTCCCAGATCCCGAGTGCTCCTGACACAGCCAGCGCTGCCTGGAGAAGGACACGAGGAGCCCAGGGAGCTGCGGATGACCCAAGCCCTGTGCTGGCTCCCTGTGGGTTTGGAGGGGTTGGTGGTGGCACCCGAGCCGCAGAGGAGGGGATGACACTCCGAGGCCTTTTACCGTCTTCCTGTGTGGGAGAGACGTCCTCGTCTTCCAGCACGTCGTTACCCTGGGGTGAGAAGCAGCAAGCATGAGGCTCCAAGAGCCAAGGTGTCCCAGATCCACTGCTTTTTTCCAGGTCCCCCCAGGTCGCTGACCCCGGAGGGCCCATCCCCAGCCCAGGAAAGCAAGGTGGCACGCAGCATGGCTGGCACCGTACAGAACGGCTCCATCTCTCCCCTGAAAGCATCCTGGCACGGGGCAATGTGCCAAGCGGGGCAGCCCTCGGTGCTGGCTCTCACCTCAGCGTCACGTTCCTCGGCAGAGATGCTGACGAAGTTGAGCTCCGGGGATTCCACAGGTGTCGACTGTGGGAGCAGAGTCGAAAAGAAGCAGGAAAAACAAGCAAAAATAAATTAATTGCTGGCAGATTTGCAGGGGGAGCTTTGTCTTTTGCCCATGGGGTGCACTCGGTGCTGCAAACGTCCTCGCCTGGCCTGTGGTTCAGACAGGGCGATGGTGGCTATGCCAGCCCTACCTCTCCTTCGGAGGTCACGGCGCTGGCCGCCGCCGGTGACGGGAGCATGTCACCCTCCTCCTCTGTGCCAGGAGCGATATAGGAGCCCGACATGGAGGAGACGGTGTCGGTGCTGATCTGAGAGTGCTGGCTCTGCGAGGAGGCCATGGACATGACGGACTGGGCCAGACTGCTGCTCACAGGGTCTGGGGGCAGAGTAGAGGCTGAGCCTGGGGCACATGGTCGCCACAGAGACCCCCGGGCTGGTCCCAAACGGCAGCAGGCATCAGTTGTACCTTCTGGGGATGAGATGGTGGAGGAGAGCGGGGTGCCAGTGCACGAGGACTGGTCGATGGCTCCTGACGAGGACAGGGTGAAGTTCTCACTCTCGGGGGTCACGCCGCATTCCTGGGGCAAGAGAGAAGAGGCCTTTGGGATGGGGTATATAGACCTGCAGCCTCCAGCCGGGCAGCCAAGGGGGTTCCATCTCCCTCTGCCCTTCCCTGATGCCCCAGAGGGGAAAACCCAAGAAACCCACCCAGAGACTGCCGGGTTGAGGAAAGGTGCCCCAAACCACCTCCCCGACCCGGCACTCAGCTCCTCACCAGCTCCAGGAGGGCAAACGCCTCCTCCAGGGGTGCAAACGGGGCTAAGAGCGTGGCCCAGGTTGGAGTCGCCGGCTGCTCACCTCCTCGTGCCGAGCAGGTGACTTCCTCGGGACAACCCTGACCTCTGACTCGCTGTAGGACTTCTCCTCATCCTCTTCGGGCAAGATGGAGGAGCTCTGCGAGATGGACCTGGCCAGAGCACAGGGGGCTTCGCTGGACGCCAGCAACCCCACCAGGGACCCTGCAGGAGCAGCCCGGGCCTTCCGAGCGCCCCGTTCGCAGGGCCGCGGCCACAACACTCACTTGGACAGGCTCTTCTTGAGCTTGAGCCCCTGGCCGTGGCCGTCGAGGGGCGAGAGGGCGCGCAGCGGCGGCAGGCGGCCCTCGCCGCCGTAGGAGGGCAGCGGCCCCACACCGTGGCCCTCGCCCAGGGCGCGCATCCGCGGCCCGGCCGGGGACGGCGCCAGCGGCCCGTTGAGGGCCTCCAGCAAGGACACCACCTCGTAGCCCGGCGGGATGGTCTCCGAGGACTGGCAGGGGCAGAGGACGGGGGTGAGCGGCCGCGGGGCTGCCCTCCCTGCTCCGCACGGAACCGCACAACCGCCCACATCCTCCCCGTGCGGCACGCGCGCGAGCCCCACACCGGAGCTCACGGGGGTCTTGGCTGCCCGGGGTCGCTCCGTGAAGCCGCCGCGGCACTGACCGAGTGCTCCTCCGAGTCGGAGGCCTGCGAGGCAACGATGGGGTTGAAGCTGGTGGGGGACAGCGGGCCCAGCTTTTTCCTCATGGCTCGGATCTGCAGCAAGGCGCGGAAAGCTGCAAGACAGGCAGCACAGAGGAGGTAACAATTTTGGGCTCAAACTAGCCCAAATGGCACCCGCCGCCCACGTGTGGGGCCTTACGCAGGCGGCAGATGGGGCAGTTGTTGGCCTGGTAGCGCAGCGTGTCGGCGCACGTGTTGCACAGGCAGAGGTGGCGGCACGGCAGGATGAGGGTGTCGCGCACGTCGGAGAGGCACACGACGCACTCGGCGCTGTTGTCGCTCACCTCGTCCTCGGCCACCTGGCGAGGGCGGGAAATGCTCGGCCCCTTGCAGGGTCACCAGGAGGGGCACAGGGACTGGACCCCCCCCCGAAGCACCCGCTTTTGTCCCCACGCACCTTGCAGTCCTGCGTGTTGTACTTGTTCTCTATGCCATAGATCTCCTGGAGGAGGTAGCTTACGCCGTCCACCTGGAATTGCCAGCAGGAAATCATAGAGTCATTAAGGTTGGGAGGGACCTTTGGAGATCATCTAGTCCAACCCTCCTGCACACGCAGGGTCACCTGAAGCATGTTACACAGGATTGCGTCCAAGCAGGTTTTGAAGATCCCCAGAGAAGGAGATGCCACAACCCCTCCCGGCAACCTTTTCCAGGGCTCTATCAAGAATTTTTTCCTTAAGTTCCCGTGGAGCTTTTTGTGCTTCAATTTGTGGTGAGCAGTGGTGGGGTGGTACCCCCACGACATGGGACATCAGGAAGACCTGCTCTGCCTCACTGGGAGCCACCGCTCCAGACATCCTGGAGACCCTCTGCACCCTCCCCATCACCTGCCCTGGTGGCCCCTTCCCCGTCAGGAACAAGGATCCCATCAGGACACACTCACCACTTGCTTCTGCTTGAGGGGCTTCACGCAGATGGTGCCGTCAGTGTGCTGGGGGCAAGCAGGCGAGTGAGCAGCGGGGACAGGACAGACATCACCACACTGGGTGCTGGTACCTACCCACCCTCTGGAAATTGCGACGCCCGTCTTGCCCTCCCAAGTGATCAAGCAGCCAATTTTCCAGCAAGACCTGGCTTTTCCCAGCACCCCGTGATCAGGGTAAAGTTTGGGATGTTGCCCAGCTGGGGCGCATGTGGCAACAGGATTTCTTGCTTGGTCGGACATTTGTTGGACCAGCAAAGAAGGTGTCAAGACCAAAAGCCTCAAAACTGGGTGCCTAAAAAAATCAAGCACTTTGGGGAGATTCCCAAAAGGCAGCTGAGTTTCAGGAGCTGCTCAGAACCAAACCAAGCCAAGTCTAGAAGGGAAACCAGCAGCCTCAGGACACCGCAGGCCAGCGCTTACCTTCTCAAAGGTGGCCAGCAGCACGTGAGAGTGGCCCATGTGCTCTGCAAGACAGGACGAGGCAGGCAGGGCTCAGGGGAGGGCAGCCTGGTACCCAGGGCTGCCTGGAGCCAAGGGCAGCAGCGCTGGAGACCTCGCCTCTGTGGCAGCATTGTGCTTACCGTCCCCTTCATCCACCACGGCATGCACCACCATGGGGTACACCTCCCGGTCCAGGTCAAAGCCCAGCTGTGGAAGCAGAAGGAAGTAGTTACGTGAAAGAAGCAACAGGAGGAATAGCCCTGGCCAGCTGCCACCTGAGCCCAGGATCAATCCTGGGCTGCAGGACATGCCGGGCAGAGCACGTCCCTGTGGGCCGGTCTCCAACTCTGCAGCTGGCCACGTTACAGCTGGCTCTGCATTGCAGGAGCACTTCCACCACCACCTAGAACCTCAGGCAGGTCCATCTCGCCCTGAGCTACAGAGCTCTGGTGTTGAGACCCTGCCAGGACCCCATATCCATGAGCAGGACGGCTCAGGTGCTGGACACGTGGTTGTACCTCCTCCTCCGGCCACTCCGAGGGGTCCACGGTGTGCGAGGGCATGCAGAACTGCTGGCATACCCCCCGTTTGTAGTGCGCCGTCTCCGACTGCAAGCTGTTGTCCTTGGGGATGTAGCTGCCCAGAGGGGACAAGACAAGGTTAGCAGCTGCCAGATCAGATCTTCGAGGTTTCAGTCCTGATGTCCATCCCCAGCTCACGGAGATGCTGGGAAGGCAACGGCCATTCCCCCACTACCCTCCTGGCTGCCTCTTGGGGCCACTGGGGCAAGAAGTTCCTTGAAGGGATCATCAGCCCACAGCTCTCCTGAAGCCCCAATGTTCAGACAACCAACCTGATGCCAAAGGGACATAGGGAAGGATTTCACAGCTTCGACACAGAGATAACAAGAAGCAGCGAGATAGGAATGGGAGTCAAAAAGAAGCAGCTGCTGATACGAAGGGACGAGGAGCTACAGCCGCAGCTCAGTGATGGGCACAGCTCAAAACGTGGGAGATGGGTCCGGCAGCACCATAGCAGTGTCCTTACCTTGCCACTCCATTCTGGAACTCCTCGCTCGCCTGGTAGTAGATGGTTATGGCGACACGGGCGTCTGTGTCGAAGGTGAACTCCACGTTGTAGTGCACCTTTGCCTTGCTCACCTCTTCCCCCAGTGTCTTCACCTCTTCCGAGCACCTGGAGAGCAGGGAGGGCTGCTGACAGGCAGGGACACTGGGGACCTGGGGCACCATCTTGCTGGGACATGGCAGGCAGCTTTCAGACATAATCCTGAGCCTTCCTCCCTCGGCTGCTGTCCCTCATCCTCCCTCCAATAAGCCCTCGGAAAGGGCAGGGGGAGGGCGAGAAAGTAAATCCTTCAAAGGCAGCGTTAAGCTCCGTTTAATCCTGCCGCCCTCAAGAGCACGGTGGAGAGCACATGGACAGCAATGCCCTTGGCTGCCAGCAGCTCCCGGCCCCGCGGGAAACGCTTCCGCACCCGGGAATTACAGCAGCACCGGAGCGAGGAGATCGTGCACGGAAGGAGCTATTGGGGCATGGAAGGAGCTATTACAGCATGGCAGGAGCTATTGGAGCATGGCAGGGTTGCAGCCCCCTGCAACCAGGGCTGCTGGCACCTGGCCCTCCGTGTCTGCTGGCAGAGCGGCCAGAGGCACCCGAGGACACCGGGCTCGTGCTCGTGGGTCATGTTGGCCCGCAGGGACAAACTGCCCCCCTGCCAAGCAGCCCCTCAGCCCGGCCTTGAGGCACTCCACTTACTTAACGAGGCGCAGGGTGTCCTTGCGGATGTTGATTAAGCTCCTGAGGGTCTTCACGGGTTCCTGAGGAGGTGGAGCAGCATAGGGGAACTAGGAGGAGAGAGGAGGAGGGGAGGATGCGCTGGTTGGGAGGCACACGAGGACTTCATAGCCCGGATAGTCACCCAGGCTGCAGAGAAGTCCCTCAGTGCTGCCAGCAGTCGCACTGGCAAATCTGCTCTCTTCTCCCTGCCACATTCCCGAAAAACATGATATCCAGCTTAAATTGCACAAAGTTTCCCCTCTCTTCCTCTCTTAATCATCACTGCTGCAGGGGGGGATGAGCCTTTTGGCTGAGGGGCTTTCGAGGTGACACCACCCTAGAAATGCACGAGCTCTGCCCTGATTTTCTGCAGGGGACCAGAGGGACCACTGTGATCCAGAGACTCCGGGAGCAGATATCTGAAGACGGGAAAAAAAAAACCACATATAATAATAGAAAAAGGAACAGCCTAAGAAAAGGGCCAAGGCTGTGGGAGCCAGGCACATCCCTGCCTCGAGGGAAGCAGGGACACAGCGAGGGGAAAGGGGCAGGGATTGCACTGCAGGGAGCAGCCCGCGCTGCCGGAGCACCCCGCGCTTCCAGGGCCGGCACGGGCAGCTGCTCACGCCAGGTATTTTTAGACTGCTGATGCAGCAGGGAGAGTTGATGGACGAGACCGGGGAGAGGGGAAGTCAGGTGGGAATTCATACATGGCTGTGAAATGGGTACGAATCCTGCTGTTTTCTCCCCATGATGGATGGTGTTTTGGGTGCAGGGAGGGTATCCAGCCCGCCCAGCCCCTGTGGTGGGCAGGGACCCCGACCAGCAGCATCCCTATGAGGGCAAGGACAGTGGACTTGCTCCAGGGTGACCATGTGCTTCCCAGTCCCCTGTGCAGGTGCTGCTCCTCAGCAGAGTGATGCTGCACAACCCCCAGTGGATCTGAGCACCCCCAAACTCAGCACACACCAGCTGTCACCCCTAGGCACCCACACACGAGCTGTTTTCGT
The DNA here is from genome assembly GCA_032273925.1 of Rhynchotus rufescens. Taxonomy (NCBI): domain Eukaryota; kingdom Metazoa; phylum Chordata; class Aves; order Tinamiformes; family Tinamidae; genus Rhynchotus; species Rhynchotus rufescens. The sequence goes on from JAVCKT010015804.1 coordinate 24,755, forward strand.
TTTATTTTTTCTTCTCTTTTTTTTTTTAATGAAAATTTTTGTAAACCAGATTTGCACCTCACAAAGGGGCTCTTGGGAGATTTTTTTTTCTACCCGCCCCATTTAAACAAAGCTAAGAAACAAGAGGAAAAAAAACCCTTCACCATAACCATTAGGCATTTAAGAACACTACAGGCAAAATAGCTGTATTTGCTCCAGACAGGTTTCTGTTAAGGTCAATAAATAAGTAAATAAAACTCCCCTTCTGCCAAGGCTTTGGAAACCCTTTGGTCTGACGACGGCTCAGGGAGAGACACAGCGATGCTGTCAAATTCCTGTGGCCCTCATGCACGTGGCCACAGGTAGGAGACACTCACATAAGCCCCCCACAGAGGAAAGGAATGCAACCCGTATAGTAGACATCAGAGAATCTCCCCTCACTCCCCCAACCCCGCTCTTCTCCTTTGCACCCACACACTGCCCTGGGCTTTCAAGGAGAGCAGATGTCCTGGCAGATGTCACAGCTCAGCCCTGTTCCCAGGACAAGGCTGGCGGCCCTGGCAGCCTGTGCCCATCCCATGTCCATGCCCACGGCATCGGTCCCTACCGGGACAGGGCGGTTGCCCAAGAAGTTGAGGTCGCTGTTCTCGCCAAAGAGGTAGCCCTCGGGGTGCGTCGAGTCGAACTTCTCGCCGCCCATGATGAAGTGATTGGCAAAGTAGTTCCCTGGGGAGAAGGAGCAGGGAAGGGGGATGTGAGCCAAGGGAGGCTGTGCGGAGCACAGGGAGGCTGCGGAGAGGCCAGGGCTGGGACAGGAACGAGCTCGGAAGAGCAGCACGAAGCCATTGCAGCCGTGGGGACGGGGAGGTGGCAGAGAGACAGCGCTGGACCCAGGACATCCCTGCTGGCAGCCGGCCCCGGCCTGGGCTCGGCACTGAGCTTGGCCGAATCCTGAGCAAGCGGCAAGAGGTGCTGGGGAAGGCGGAGTGGCAAAACGAGCACTAATGCCCAGCACACACCAGGGACAGCCCCACCGCAGCGCGTGCTCCGGGACTGTGAGCAAAGCACAAGGGAACAGAGTTCTGTCCGTTCTCAGCCTTCCCAGAGCAGAACCCCACGGAAGGGATGGATTTTGCACAGCCAGGCAGAAGATGACTCATTCCTGCTTCGTGACATCCAGACTTCGACCTCCGTGGGGAAAAGCACCTCCGTGAACTACCCAGACAGGGTGTGTGGACTGGAATTTTTCAATTAAAGGTGAGAAAATCGGAGGAAAGAGGGACGCGAAGCCAGATCAGGGCAGCAAGGAGCAGTCGGGAAAGGCAAAAGAAGAGGATGGACATGTAAGGAGATGAACAGACACATTCCGACCCCTCATGGCACAGAATGCAATGCCAGGCGCGCAATGCAGGATGCTAAATGCCTTTGTGCATCCCTGCCCCTCTGCCCAACAGGAGCACACGGGGATGGATCGAGGAGGGCTCGGTGCTGCAGGCGGGAAGAGGGGTGCCAGCCGTGGATGCTGCTCCCCGTCTAAGGAAAACTCGACCATCAATTATTGACGCCTGCTGCTTTCTGGTCCCATTTTCCGTGTGCATAATTTATGGGCCGCTCCACGGGGAAGGAGGCAGCCGCGTGGAAAAGCCCGGCAGCCAACGGCCGGGACGGCCGCGGCCCCAGCTCAGCAGCACCAGCCTCGCAAGGCCAAGGCCTTCGGAAAACAGGAGCTGCGGGATGTGCAGGATGGCAGGATCGGCCAGAACCCGCAGGGAACGGAACCCGCAGGGCCAGCGGGCACAGCCTCCATCCCGAGGCTTCCTTTTCCGGGCAAACTGCAAATCTGCAGCCCCGCCTGCCCCAAAGGAGCGCAGGGCTGTCAAGGATGGTTAGATCACCCAGGCAAAGCCGGGCTTTAATGAGAGCTGAGACGTCAGAGGAGCAGGTGGGAACAAGGCCAACAGAGCCACGGTGCAGAGGAGGAACCTGCCCACTTCCCTGCCAGCCTTGGGATGCCCTGGCTCTAGGATAGCACCTGGGCAAGGCTCTCCGTGCCAACCGTGCTCACCAAACCAGCGAGCAGAGCAGAGCTCCTCGGCCACCCACGAGTGAGCTGGTGGCCAGGCGACTCTCGGCTTTGCACCGACGCAGGCGGTGCCAGCGCCAAGCTGGGATGCCAGGCTCAACACTGCTGCACAGGGCTGCTGAAGTCACCAGCAGGTTGTGTCTGTGTCCCCACAGCCTGTCCCTTGGGAAATCCCTTCCCAAGGCCACAGCCACAGCCCGCTGCTTCTTTCCAAAGCAGTGCTTAAGGAGAAGTGTTGCCACTGCTGAAGACTCAGCTCAAGCGCTCGGTGCTTCTCCTCCTCCCTCCCTCTCGGCTGCTGACAGCACTGAGAGCAAATCCCCTGCAAGATTAGAAACAGGAGAGCCCTAATCTGCCCCGGCCCCCAGGTTCTGCTCCTCTTGGGACAGATGGCCGCGTGGCTCCCAGGGCAAGGGGCTCCTTGCCTGGCACCTTCTGTCCCCTCTACGGCTGCAGTACCCAGGGACACGGAGCAGTGGGACTCGCTCACGCTGAGATGAGCCTCCCTGAACACACCTGAAAGTGCTGATTTCTCCCACAAAAAAACAGTCTCCAGGAGACTGGACGGATAATCATGCAAATCCCCTCACCTGGAGGAGATTTGGCTCAGAAACCTCCCAAAGAGCAAAACTCATAGCCGGGCATCAAGGTGGCCAAGGCCTTGAAACCGGGTCAGGAAAAATAAAAATACACAGGAGATGCAAAAGCCTCTGGGAGCAGCAGGGTCCCACGGGAGGATGGGCAGCAGTGCCGCAGCCTGAGCATCCTGGCATTGTGTTTTGCAGCCTGTTTCGGAGAAACAGCCTGTGCTGGCGGCTTCAGAGAGGGCCACAGCCAGGGGAGGAGGCCTGACCCCAGGCAGGTGTTTCAGCAAAGCAGCTCCAGCTGCGCTCCCGATTTGGGAGGGGAAAAAAAGGAAAAAGGAAAAAAAAAAAGAAAAAACACGGAGCACATCTCGGCTGGACAAGTTTGCACCAGCAGTAATTCTTCCCATGGAGGTCTTTAGGCATAATTAGCAAGCAATTTGTCATGGCGCTAATGATCCTGATGTTTACCTTATCCTATTAACTACCAAAATAGTCACCTATTAATATTAGCCAGCGCCGCAAGGATCTTGTGGCAACCCCTGGGCACACATAGGGCATTTTCAGACATCATCGCCACATATTTTTTACCATTTTTTGCATATTTACATATCCTAGGAGCCCAACTCACTTTGCTCCCCAGTGCAACCCACTCAGACATCCCTTCGGCCCAGCCCTTTTGCAGGGAAAACCACTGCCCAGAGGGGAGGGACTGATTTTCCAAGGTCACGCACAAGGTTTGAAGCAGGGACAGGATGCAGAGATGGGAAGAGTCTGCTGTGACGGATCGAGGCAGAGCCAGGGCAGGGAAACATCCGCAGAAGCAGCAACGTTGCAGCAGCCTGGGAAGGAGGGGATCCCCTCTGCTCCCTGCCATTCCAAGCTCCCTCATGCCACTGGGAATTTACCCAGCACTTTGGCAAGCCTGGGGCACCCCGATGCCCGCTGTGGGCTTTGGCGAGAGCATCTGCAGCTCTGCAGCACGAAGCAAGGGATGAAAGCGCTGGTGAAGTAGCAGAAACTCAGCCAAGTTGCGGAGAAGGGAGCAGGGGGAGAGCCGGGAGACTCCAGTCCCGGTGGGGAGGCTCCCTGGGGGGGTCCAGGGCCGGGCGGACGCTTGGAGCACCCCCCTCCAGGTCACTCGGAGCATCCCTATCCTGCTGCTCCAAACACCCCTCTGCCGCTGCTTGGAGCACCCTGCTGCACTCCCTCACTGCTCGGTGCCGCTGCCCTGCTCGACCGCGCAGCCGAACCGGCTCCGGGAGGGACCCCGGCCCAAGCGCCCCCCCCCGCTGCATCCCCCCGCACGGATCGTACCGGATTTCGGCGGGTATCTGTAGAGGGAATTGGCGGGGACATCCACCTCCTCCACGGCCGCGTTCTGCCGGCTGCTCAGCGCCCCCATGGCCGGGCCGGGCTCAGCGGGCGGGCGGCGGCGCGGCGCCCTCCCGCCCGGCCCCGGCCGCGGTACCGGCGGCGGGAGCGGCCG
>JAVCKT010015805.1:0-10922 GCA_032273925.1 Rhynchotus rufescens
CATTCTCATTATTTTCTTTTATTTCCAGGGCCTTTGTTGTCAGTATCCTTCTTGAAATGCCACTCCTGGGAATAATCAGCCCCACTGAACAGTATTTACAGCCAAAGCAGCTTTAAACAAAGCTGTGAGGAGAGTTAGTGCAAGGAAGAGCAAACCTTGTCAGAGACAGAGAAGCAGCTAGTGAAATACTTTCCACCTGTTTTCTTCACTGAAAGATTAAGAGCATTATGCAAGAAATGAGAGCTTCACAGACCAAAAGTGGTTGCATAAGCTGCATGTCTGATAGGAACCTCTTCAACCAGACAGCTTCTTAATGATGTACTTAAAATTATTAATGACATACATTAAGTTCCATACTGTTGAGATAAGACCGGTACTGTTTTTTGTCTTTCTGCTGTTTCTAAAGCTCTTGAGGAAAAAAATAATGGTTTGTCAATGTCTATAAACTGCAATCCTGTTTTGTTGAACTCACATAGGAACTATTCATTCCATCCATCTTCTGGATGGTAGTTTGGCAAAGTCTCTGAGGCTGCTGTTGAGGCACTTGCTGAAGTTGCCTGTAGTCAGTGTAGAGCGTGTTCAGTGATAGAGCCCTTCTGTCTGCGAGATCCCCTGCACGAACGTGGTCGTCAGGACAAGCTCTGGAGCCTGCACTGACTTCACGAGGCTTGTGAGACATCAGGAAGAGTGACGGGATTTGCTTGGGCTTTTGACTTCATTTTTTTCTCTGTATTTATTATTATTTTTCCCTCCTCTCTCTGTTGTAGCTGTAGCTTGTAGCTGTGTTGGTGAAGGAAGATCTAGAGGTTGTACGGAAGGAAAAAATTGTTGACTTTGGGTTTACTGTGGGGTGTTCTTATAAGCTTGCTGTGAAGCCTGAGAAAAATATGGGCTTGTTCTTTTGAGTGTAGCACTGACCATAGCAGTGAAATGATTTTAATGCTATCAAAACAAATTGGCTTTGTGCTATAAACCTACTGTTTTTCACTGCATGGAAGAATAAAAGATGGAAAAAAAAACAGGCCAACTGACTTGATGCTACTTGTTCCTGAAGAGACTTCAGAAAGGGCTATCCCAAACAGCTAGCTAACATATCATAGATAATATACCATAGATAACGTCATTATACTGGCCTACAGTAGCAGCACTATGGGATTTAAAAACAAAGTCTGAACTGGATTTTTTTTTGTTGTTTTTTGAGCAGCTGAACTTGTTGCAGTGTCAGATGTCAGAGATCAGGTGAACAGGCTGTTAGCTTGAAGCTGGTGTTGTCCCTTTACAAGGAAAAGAGCAGTTTTTCAGATTTATTGGGATTCTTTAGTCATGATGGATTAACAGGATGGAGCCAGTTAATAGGCAAGATGTATGAAACACCTGTGATGTGTGGGTTGCCCGGAGAGGAAAGGGAGACCAAAGTGAATCTTGTGTAAAAGGTGAAATGGAGGGGAGAGAACTTGGGGTGCGTCATAGCAGTGCTTGGAGGAGATCTGTGCGAGCAGAACCGTCTTGCTGGGCATGGTCAGAGTTAATATAGTGGGCTCCCTTTTAGGGCCTGAGTGTGGAAAGGGCAGGAAGGAAGCTACTGAACTCCTTTCTAAAAGGCAAATGTCACTGCCAGAGCGCCACTGGAGGAGATAATCGAGGCTCAGAAGTTGGGGAGAGATTAGAGAAAGGCTTTGGCCTGTGACACTTTTAAGAATGCAAACTTTACTCTGCCGGGCCTGTCGTATCGTTGTAGCCTTCCAGCAGTGGGGGCATAAGTTTTAAAGTATGTCCTGTCCTTATAGTGCCTTTCTGTTAATGGGTACTATGACCTGTGGGCATCCCTAGCCAGGTAAGTGCCTGAGAGCTTTATTAAAAAAGAACACTTCAGGAAGCAAAAGTTACCGAAGAAATTGGGGTGTTCTGATCTTGTGGTTTTTGAGGACACTAACTCCAGTTTTATAGTTTCTGAAGACTCTTAAGAGTAGATGGAGCTGGAAGAACTTGGTTACTGATTGTGGCAGAGTCTGTGTTACCCAGGACATGAACTATGATTTCATCTGATCTGTTGTAAAAGTTTGACTGTTAGTGTTCATCATAGTGTCTCACTTCACTGGCACGAACTTAGTCTTAGAGTGAACTTTTTAACTGTGTTTTTTTTTTCCTCCAAAGTGAAGTGAAAAACAAAATAGAATGAAACTAGTAAGTCTTGGTTGAAGAAGTATTTTGGGATAAAACTAAAACATTTTATGGTTAATACAGGTTTTTAAAGTATGCTGAATTAAAAGAAAAAAAGTTGATGGAATTTACTGAGTGTTTAGAAATTCTTGTCAACATATTTGAAAGAATAATTTGCCTCTTTGAAGCATCAGAACAGCTCAACGTAGTAATTAAATGTTTCCTTAATGTTGATGCCAAATGATCATATCCGTTACAGTTCCTTTACTCTGGATATATGTGAATGATTACTTTCTTTTTTAATCCATTGGAAGAAAATTCTGGCTTTTTTGCATTCACGTTTTTTTTCCGAATTAGTACTGAAGGATTGAAGTTAATACTTTAATTACATGTAGAAATAGTTCATAGTATTACCCTTGCAGTAGCTCTTCTGCTTCTAAGGATGAAGGTGTAGAAGGCGGCGGCTCAAGTGCTGCTGCTTGGTTATTAATCTTACCAAACTTGAAGCTAATACCAGAGTATTGCAAAGAAGAAGAGACAGAACAGACCCATTCTCTCTCTTGCTGTCATGTAGTGAAACAACTACTTGTTTTAAGGATATGAATGATCAAATAACATCCTCACCCCCCAACCTTTACCTCAATTGACAATGTATAAAACTTTAATAAGGGCAATTTCTGTATTTTCAGTTTTCTATTAACTTACTTCAATGTTTCTGCTGGAAACCTTTCATGTGGCTGTCTTTGAGATTCTTGGATATATTTATGGTTTGCTTCGGGCTGAAATGCCTTGCAAATATTTCTTAGAGTGACTAATTGCATCCTCTGAGGTGGCAGGAGATGTGCTGGAAGGCTCCTTGCTCATCTCCAGGTTTCTGCAAAGCTCATCAAAGCTGGGTTGGACATTACCCAGAGATGACTAAGTAGACTGCAAAGGATCCCTCCAGAAGCCAAGTGTTTTCCTGCGTCCCTACTGCTGCTTAAGGGAATGGGAAGATTTTTGTTTAAATATTTTTGGCTGGCTGGCAAGGAAATGAATTAGTTCTTTTCAGGAACTTTCTTGGCGTTTTACTTACCACGGGAGCAATGGAGGAGAGGATGGAGAATGGCCCTTAGACTTGAAAGGTTTTGTTCTTCCAATTTGCTATTTAAGATTTGTATGAACAAGGACTTGTAAGTTTATTGCAAATATAAAGCATCTAAGTGTACAAAAATGTTCTTTTTCAGCAAATTCGATTAAAGTGTAATCTTTGAGCTGCCAGGACGTTGCTGTCATTTCACAAGCAAAGCTAGCTGTTAGCTTCTCTGTGAGCAATACATCTGGCCTTCAAAGCGGCTCACAAGGGTGGCAGCACATCCAGTAAAATTCAGCTGGGTGAGGGTTTCCTGAGTAACCCCACATCACAAGAAAACAGATGCACTTCTGTTCTTCAAGCAATTAAGGCTGTCAAATTTTATTACTTAAATTCGAAAGCAGCACAAGTGAGATGGGTGAATGTTTGACGAGCCCGTCGCTCCCCACTTCTGGAGCTTCCCGTGGCAAAGAGCCGATGGGAAGTCGCAGCCACCCTGCCCGGATCGCCCTCGTGGTGCAGGACCCAGCACGAGGGGGACCCTCCTGGAGCCCTAATTTAACTCACTGGGCACATGGGCTCTAGGAGCTGCCGAGGAGCTGCAGTGACTGGAGGGTAAGAACTTGCCATGTGGGGGCCTGTTTCTTCCTCTGTCTTTTTGTTTTAATCAGTGCAGAACTCACTTATTTGTAAGTTCTGCTGGAAAGGGCATTATTTATAACCTTATGAGCTTACAAAACTGGTACTTTGTACAATATAAATTTTTTTTCTTTTTTTCATTTGTGAAATATAGCGGTAGCTAAAATTATGTTGAAGGTAAAAAGTTAGAAAAAGGCAAGGGACAGAAAGGGAAAGGAACAGTAAAAAAAGTCTGATTAGATCTGATTTCATACTCTGTCTCAGCTAGAAATGCATTTTTCAAGTTGCTGGTAAAATAAGACCCTTTGATTTGTGATTAAGTTTTGGATTATTTTTAAGTCCAAGCTGTTTGTTAGATACATGATTCAAAGGAAAAAAAAAAATGTCCCCGAGCTGTCACTCCGGTGTTGTTCTTTTGGCTCTTGTCCAGCCAGAAGCTCTTAGAGCACTTTTATAACAGCAGCTTTGCTGAGACCGGGCTCTGCAACACGAGGAGATTAAGGGAAGGAGATTAACATTCGCAGCCTTGCCCGTTCCCATCAAAGGAGCTGGCCACTGGACCTTGTTCCAAAACCCGAAGGTTAAGCTAAGAATTAAAGTAATGCCTAATGAACAGGTGATAAAGATCCTGTTTCCTATTATTTGGGGCTTTGAGCACATTACGGTGGCTGAAAACCTACACTGGCTGCGTAAACAGGACCGCGTGGATCCAGGTGTATCTTGTGGATAGTTTTGTGTTCTGCAATGCTGCTGTCACTGGAGGGTGTTGTATGTTTGTTTTTTGCTTTTAAGTCTTGTTTTAGTTATCTAAAGATTACCTTAACTTGATACCACTAGACTATATTTATCAAACCAGAATTACTCGGTACGAATTTGAATAATGTCTCAAAATACTACGTTTTTGCCAACAGTCTATGCTGTGGACTTACTTTGGAGATTTAACCCCAAGATATTTTTCAATTCTCATAATTTCAAGGAAAATCTTGAAATCAGGATCCTAAATGTGATTATATGTTAGAGTACTTTAATCCTCATTTTTCCATGGGCCATTTTTCAGCTTTTGCTTTATGACAGTGGCCTTGGCATAAGGAATCGAGCAGGGAGTGCTGGTGTCGTGCTGGGGATGAGCAGAATAGAGTTTGTCAGCTCAGCTCCTGCAGCGTGTTGAGTTATCAGGTATTTGCCCTAGGGGCTGGATGGCAGAATGGGGCAAAAGAACAAGAGACAGGGAAGGGGGGAAAAAACAGAGAGATGATGAGAAGAGGCTAATTTGACAAGTTAATATAAGCAAAAAAGTTGGTGTCTGAAGTAGCGAAAAGGCGTTGTTACGAAATTAGTTCCATGTTAAAACTCAGTTTAAATTCTAGAGAACTATTAAAAAGCATGGATAATTCAGATTTTCAAATTTCGAAAATTAGGCATAAAATCTTACAGCGTCCTGCATTTAGAAAGTATTCAGGGATTTGTATATAAATGCTCACTTTGTCAGAACTGAATCTCTGAAAATACATTCTGTGGAAATGAAACCTCAAAACTTTATTTTTAAAATTCACTTAACATATTTATCTCCAGCACATAATGCAAGTGAAATTCCAAAAGAATATAGTAGCTTTTTTTTTGTTTTCTTTTTACTTTGCTCATCATTTCTAATGGCAAAACACCTGGTTCATATCAGTATCTTTTTGTTTGTTTTTTAATCTTTACGCACTCTTCCAAGTTTAAACATCGTTCTGTCTTCTGTCTTAAGGGTGTACCCATTCCATCTGTTCTCGCAGTTATTTATGGCATTTACTGTGAGAGAAGTTCTGCTGCCATTCCTCTGGGAGTCTGCCAGCATGGCACCACATTGGGGGAAGTGATGGAAAGGCATTGCATTGCATCATAGCTGTGTAGGCTTTTTCTGGATGTTATTTGACAGAATCTGTAACTAAATGGTTTTTAGAGTTAAGAATAAGATGTTGTCATATTTCAAAGGCGTATTTTTCACTCATTGAATTAAATTACTTTGACAGTCTTATTTTGCTTGACTTTATGTAAGTAATGGATTCTACGAGTGGTTAAAAAGTTGTAAATTTAAAGGTGTGTTACTTACCTAGCAAGAAATAAAATTGGATTTAAGGTTCTCTTTTGGGTTAATTATCAATCTTATAATCTTGTTTTCCTCATTTTGTTTTTACCTTTTCCTTCTCTTTCATGTCATATGGGTAAATTTAGAATTTTACTTTGTTAGCAACAGCCAAAAGTCCTTGTCTGGCGCAGGCTTCCTACTATCCAAGACTCTAGGCTGACAAAGTGGGGAAGTTTGCTTGCATTTAGAGAAGGAAATATTTCAAAATTACCATTTGCAATGATGACTAATTCCCATTAAGCTAAATCATTCTTAGATTGAATTCATATAACAATAAGTCTGAGTTACAGATGTAAGTATCAGCATGTAAGATTTATGTGTATTTGTAATATAATTTCAGGAAACACTTTTGTGTTTGTATGCAGATAGTTAATGGTTTCTGTCCTTGCAGATCTTTTTTTTCAAGACAGATTATCAATATATACGGAATTTTAAATAATTTCAAGTGATGCAGCTATTCTGTGTGATATTTCTGTTTGAAGGAATCCTACCGCTTAGTCACAACACAACATTCAAACAAATTGTAGCTGTAACTGAAATCTGTGTGTCCAAATGGACATCTGTGTTCTTCACATCCTTGCTGCTGTACTTGCTGGTGTAGGGGACATTTCACAATACTTTCACAAGTATTTGCTTAACTCATCACAATTTCTACTCTTTATTATTATTATTATAAAAATATTCACTCAGGATAAGTAATGATTTTGAAAACCATGTAGAAACTGATGTATAGATGTTGCAGATCAGAATGTGGAGTTACATTACAGCTTTCTGAATTTTTTTTATGCTTCATGAGAAGCATTTAACGTAATTTTTTATAATCTTGATCTAGTATAAAATCTATTTTGTAATAAGGATGTGACAAGTAATTGACTACATAATACCTACAGGTATGTGCGCTAGAGATAAATGTGTTGACATTCTTTTATATTCATGAAATAAAAATAAATGTCATCTCTTTTCTTTTAAGGAAATGATCATCGACAAAGTTAATGGGCAGGTTGTCCCTCGGTACTTGATATACGACATTATTAAATTTAATGTAAGTACTTTTTCAGTTTTACTGCAGTTATCAGTTATGATTCACATTTCTATTTTAATTTTAGTTGTATAATTACAAAATCGATAGAAGTCTGAGTACCGAAAGTGTTTGGGTTGTGTAGCTTGATAACAAGCAATGCATCAGAATTAAGACTGAAAGCAATTTTATAGCAGATACTGATTTATTTGTACCTGCTCAAGAAAAAGTGGTGGTTTGAAAAGGTCTGCTAAGCACTCTTTTAAAAAGAGTCTGTGTCTAGAGTATGTTTGAGCATATTTGAACATAGTTTAGGTTTCAGCAATAATAAATTGAGCCTTTTTTTCCTCCAATGTGAACCTGACTATTTAATAATCAACTCAGTTACAGTCTAGGCACAATTTAAAATTCTGACATTTTTAGCCTTCCGAAGAAGCTATTCTGTGATTCTGTGAAGCACAAAAGCTTTGTACATATGTAGTTGTCTTATTTTCTCATACTTTGACTGGAATCTATAAGAAGCAAGAAAGTCCTTGGCGTTATTCTGTAGATTGAGCTATTATACCAAAATCACTGCAGAAGCCACTACATGAGTATGGAATTATATCTCTGAAATGGGTGGTCTTACTGGCATGGGTTACCTAACCTTGGTTTCTAGTAGATGAACACATCTACAACAGCAACAATGATCTTTTATGTAGACAGAGAAATTGAGAGGAGATGGAGCATTTGCCTGTAAGTAGTGTAAATCTTCACAGAACATTCACAGTGCTTGTGATTATGTTACTCCATCACCTCTTTAGAAGAAAACATGCAAGAGCCCTGAGGTCACGTTTGAAAGCTGCTTTAAAGAGAAACTGCCCCTCAGTCCCTTACCTCTATATTGTTTATTCCTAGTTATTTCCTCCCCCCTAACTATGCGATGAATTTAAAGTTGATGTGGGGTCTTGCAGTGTGGTCTCCTGACTTACGTCAAGCAGTAACAGTGAAAGAAGTGTTTTACTTGTCAACTCTTATTATGAAATAAATTGTCTAGTGAATAGTCTTTTATGTCAAAGTCAGAGAAAATAACCCTTAGGAAAGATTAATTTAACCATATATATTTCTCAAACTATTTAAAATAATTTTGAGAGAATCGAATGTAATAAATTCAGTCACTAAGGCTGTGACTAACCAATCCATGGAATAATACTGTAGTATCTATTAAAGGTTTTGGAAATATGGAATTATTGTTCTAGTCTTTGTGACAGGATAAACATGACTACTAAGACTCAGTGCATTTTGGGATTCTTAAACTATTGGTGACTCTTCCAGACTTCAGCAAGATGCTAATCAGCTCGAGTAGGTCATGCAATGTAAGGGGAAACTGCAGAATTAGGTCTTGAAAAATACTATTCTGAGCGGCATAGTCATACTGTGAGTTAGAACAACTACTGATTATATCATTCTGGCTATCTGCTTTTAAAAGTAATATTGTGGGTGCATGTTAAATTACAAATACGAATCTATTGTTAACACATTTAAATTGCTGAATCATAATGAACTTTTCTTTAACCTCTTTTGAAGAGTAAGTGGTAGTTTCCTGGATCTTTCCATGTTCTAGACTTTTGCTTATTAAAAAAAAATCATCTTTGTGGAATTATGAAAATTATGATCTTTTTTAATAATACCTGGGCTCTCATTTGCCCTTCACATTTTTTTTCCATGTATTCCTCCACCTGCCATTATTTTCTTTCATGTCATTATAGTTGTTGTCTCTCATCTTGCTCTGTGTCTAGTCCATCACTCGCTACTATTTCTCTGCTTTTGAAAAATGAAAGTAAGGTAAGAAGTGAAGAGTTTCCCTCTTCTCTCTGTTAAGGATATGCATGCGCTGCCTTAGAAAAATAGAAGTCATAAGCATTTTGATGGAACCTTTTGGGAGAACGAGGTGGTGGTTATAGACCCTCGTATATAGCAAAGTGCACAGACTTAACTTGTAAAGTCCTGCTTGACAGGCAGCAAAATGGTCAGAGGCCTTTGAGATGATTGCTAAGATTTGAAGAAAAAGATTGTAAATGCTGTTGTTTTTTTTTCCAAGTTGTCCTGCCCATATGAGCAATACAACTTCAATGTCAAGGACAAATAAAGACAGTATGTGAGTACAAACAGGGCTGCAGCTGCAAGAAGTCGTTAGCAGTGGTCCTACTAGAAAGATTAAAAAGCACAGCGGCTTTTAGGTTAATTTTAGAAGCTTAATTACGAAACTGGGCAAATGAGGATATTTGGCTTGGCAAGAAAAGCTCAACAGAATTTTATCAGTAAGAGAGGTAGGTGTATTGAAAACCTGTAGTTGGCAAGATGGGGTAAGTTCCTTGTTTAAGTTGCGTAGGTTAGATTGTGTAATTCAGCATTTTTGTAGTAAGCTTCAAATTAAATAATTACACAAAGCTTGTATAGGAGGTTAAAAAGGCCGAAACCAGCCATATGATGTCCTCAAAAATTCTGCATTGTTCTTTTGATCTTGAAAGTAGTTTTGTCTTCTGAGGGTGAATGGTGGAGTTACTGATCTGGGTGGCCACTGTAAATGGATGGGATTTCCAGCCTGCCCGATACCTCAGCTTCTCTCCTGATGAACAGTCTATGATATCACATTAGGAAGAAATGATGTTTGAGGTCCTAAAAAATGCCACTGTTGCAGGGCTTGTCTATGCTGGGCCTTGTATTGGTCTGTTATGTTCCCAACGTTTGTGTCTTCGGGTTTTGCTCTGGCCTGACAACTACGTGTGACTGTATGAGTGACAAGCTTGACTGATGGTTCAGACACCTCTGAAAATGCCAAAATCAAAAGCAGGCTCTCGAGAGGAACAAACTCTACTCTGGGTGGAAAGCTGTCAGCACCTTCAGTGCATGGCACAAGAGTTCAGCATTCAGCTGAAGGGAGGAAGCGAGAATGCTCCTGGTCAACGTGCAAGTATCAGAGGAAAACTGAACTTTGCTATGTAGGGACCAAAGGAATCTTTAAGAAAAAAAACAAAATTCAGAAGATGCACAAATATTTGAAGTACCAGTGCTTTAGTACAGGTTGCTTGTCCTATAAGGTATCATTTTAAATCACTGTAAGCAAAATTGATGGCTCTGGGAGCCAAACTTGCCCTTGCCCGTTCTGAGCAGTGGGTCAGCAGCCCCTGCCATCAGAGACGCTGTATTGTGCCTGTCAGAAAGGAGGCAGGGACCCAGACTGAGCATCTACAACAGCACGTGGCTGTCCAGGTGTCAGGATGCAGTGGGTGCCAAGGCTTGACACCTCTTTTGGACGGCTGTAGGGACTGCAGTTGTGTGAGATGAGAGCAGGTGGAAGATCTGCTCATCATGGTAGCTCAACTGTGCGAGGAGGTAGAAAAGCACCTCAGCTTCCTGAGGAGCATCTGGAAGTCAGAGAGGGAGAGCGACTGGTGGTGGCAGGCTCTGACCTCTGAAAAACACGAGTAGGCACCAAGAAGTCTCAAACAACAACAGGAACACAAAATTCATCCCCCAACCGACACAGGGCAGAGGATACAGGATGAGAACAAATAGAAAAAAAGTCCAGGCTCAAGATGGCAGGAGAAATCCTTCTTCTCCCATCTCACTCTAACAAGTCCTGCTATCCACAGGAGGGGATCCTGCCCCTCTCCTCAGCTCTGGTGAGGCCGCACCTGGAGTATTGGATGCAGTTCTGGGCTCCACAGGACTAGAGGGACATGGAGCTTCGAGAGGGTCCCGTGGAGGACAACAAAGATGATTAAGGGGCTGGAGCATCTGTCTTACAAAGAAAGACTAAGTGAGCAGGGCCTGTTTAGCCTGGAGAAGAGAAGACTGAGAGGAGATCTGGTCAATATGTCTAAGTACCTGAGGGGAGAATGTAGGGAGGAAGGGGCCAAGCT
>JAVCKT010015809.1:0-10367 GCA_032273925.1 Rhynchotus rufescens
TTAAAAAAACTTTTCCTTATGCATATTTTGCTAATCCTTAATGCAGAATTCAGTTTAGACCAATGGAAAACACCCTTTAAAAACTGCAATAGTTAGTTCTTAACTGCAGTTAGGAACTGCATTATTTTCATAATTATTAGACCATGATGCCCTAATAGGCTTGATAATATTTTAAGAATTGTGCTGCTGTGTCCCTGGGTGGATGTGTGAGGTGACAAACGGGAAGATAATGTGCATCTTGCATGCAACTTTTGGTAATGCTGTTATTGAGCAAGACAGGCTGTTGCCACTGCAAGTACCCGGCTTGCAAAGGGTTCTCTTTCTGAGGAGAGAGTTAATTACTCTAATGACTCTCTGCAAACACATAATAGCTTGCAAACAAATAGCATCTTGACACCATGGTGTCTGTCCGATGTTAAAAGACAGTTTAATTAGGCTGATGTTTTCCTTCCCTCTTTACCTCTGAAAAGACTCGAGGAGTGCCAAGCTCCTATTTGTGTTTCAAGCCAGAGTTTATCGCCCAGCTTCACAAAGGGAATGCAGGAACTAAAAGGTGCCCGGGTGGAAGCCAGCGAGCTCCTGGGCTGCCCTCCCACCAGGGTTTGCCAAGGGATCTTCCCTGTAAGGTCAGCTGTGTCCTGCAGTTGCTGCTGTGCCACAGCCCGGAGCTGGGCCCGCGGAGGGAAGCTCCGCTAGGAGAGCACAAGGGCATGGACAAGGGGCAAGTTGAGACACAGGCACTTCCATCTCCACATGAGGAAGAGCTTCCCTGTGAGGGTGCCAGAGCCCTGGCACAGGCTGCCCAGGGAGGCTGTGGAGGCTCCTTCTCTGGAGATCTCCCAAAGCCGCCTGGATGCTGCCCTGTGCCCCGTGCTCTGGGTGTCCCTGCTGGAGCAGGGGGCTGGACTGGGTGATCCCTAGAGGCCCCTTCCAACCTCAGCCATTCTGGGATCCTGTGAGAACACGGCGAAGCCTTCGCTGCAGCGGCACTGGGGTTCTCCCACTTCACGAATTACGTCACTGGCCTTGTTTGTTTGTTAATTTAAGAAAGGATTCAACAAGTAAATAGCTGAGACATATGTATAAATTGCACCTTTGAAAGCCAGCATTCACTGGCTGCCAGTGTAAATCTGTTCCTATGGCTTGAGGGAGAAGTAAACCGTAGGGAGAGCAAAGTTATTTCTGACGAGCTATTTGGGCAGTTCAGTTTGCTTTACATTTTTTAGGGACTGAGCTAGTAGTTAAATCCTGTCAGTGCCTGCCCCTAAATAGTAAATTTGGGAGTGGTTTCCAGCACCAGTGCTGGGAAGCAGAGGGAGAGACATTGTTGAAAAGGAGGTCAGATGGCCCAAACAGCCAAGGGCTTGGGGTGAGGGCTTGGGGAATGACCCTGTCTGCCCTTGGGAAGGTGTTTGTCCTTCTGCCCTTGGGAAGGTGTCTGCTGCAGTGCAGGCCGTGGCGCCATCGCCTGCTTCGCAGAGGATGATTTTCCTCTCCATGTTGTGCTCTGCTGTGGCAATTCCTCTTGTGGAGCAAGAGAGGTGGCTTTATGTCTTCAAAGATCTTCAGAAGATTTTGTTTTTCTCCATGGGAAAACATGGGGGAATTGCTACATGCCTTGCTGGGTGCAGCCAGGTAGCCCATCCCCTGCTGTCGCATCCTGATATTCCATTGCCCAGATCAGGTAGTTCCCTGGGAGAGGGATTGGAAATGACCAGGAAGCCTTCACAGTAGGTGTTGAGGAACGGATGAAGAGAGGGGAGGAAGCTGGTGGCAGGGCGCCCCGTGCACGTCCTGCAGCAGGAGCCATATCCCAAGGGGATTCTCGGGGATCCCGGCGCGGTGGGATGGGTGTCCAGCTGTGGTTGTCCTCGTGCTGCCAGGCTCCGGCCCGGGCTCCGCTGGGAGCTGGAGGTGGACGAGGCCCTTGGCTGGAGCCCGTCTCGTTTCACTGCTGCCCCGTCTGTCCCTCGTCTCCCTGCGCTCCGCTTTTCCCAAATGAGCAAAATCAAGTAGCTAATAAAGCTCCAAGTTTGTCCTTGGAATAGAAAGCCCAACTTTTGCATGAATAAATACATCCCAGAGACCAAGAATGGTCCAATGATAATGTTTGAGACAATTTTTAGTTATCTGGTTATTTAGACAGATAAACATTCTTGGTAGCAATAGGCTTTATCTAACTTCATTTTGTTGCTTGTTTTCCAGGATTATTTGGTTTTCATGCTCCTATACGTATCTCTGTTTTCGCCTCTTTCTGGCTCCGTCTGTGCAGCAGTGATGGGCACGAACATCTTTATTGCGCTGGGATCTGCGCAGTGCTGCGCGTAGCGGTGCTGATACGTCCCTGCATTGAGAGCTGTTGGGCAGCAGGAGCCCTGCTCAGGCTGTCCTGTTGCTCAAGCCCCAGGGAATGACCATGGGGAAGGGTCCTGCTGAAGGAGCAGGCACTGTTGGGTCCTTCAGAGCCCCCAGGTGCCACTGGCTCCTTGCGGGTGGGAGGTATTTTCCTTCCTGGGGTTGTGTGTCCCTGCTGGCAGGAGCTCAGACACGCAGCCCACACCACGCACCTGCAGAACGTCCTGCAAAGGCTGCTAAAGCCTGCAAGGAGCTTTCAGGGTTTGGTGGGCTGAAACAAAATTAAATGTCGAAGTTAGCACTGATTCCTAATTGCTTTCTCTCTTGCAGGCCAATAAAACTAAATGGGTCCAGTCACTGGAATGACTCCGGATAAGAAAGCTGAAACGCCGGGAGCAGAAAGAGCTGCGGGATTGAGGCAGCTCCACAGAATGGGAAGTTTGCCCGAGGCGGTCGATGCCGGGAGGCCCAAGGCCACCGTGGTGGACAGCGACTCCACGGACGACGAGCTCACAAACTTGAACTGGCTGCACGAGAGCACTAACCTGCTCACAAACTTCAGCCTCGGAAGCGAGGGCCTTCCCATCGTCAGCCCGTTGTACGACATCGAGGGCGACAGCCTGCCCTCCTTCTCGCCTTCCGGCTACCAGAACCCGGAGAAAAAGTCCGCCACTTCCAAACCCCCCTACTCCTTTAGCCTTCTCATTTACATGGCTATTGAACATTCTCCAAATAAGAGCTTGCCAGTCAAGGAGATCTACAGCTGGATTCTGGAGCGCTTTCCCTACTTTGCCACAGCACCCACGGGCTGGAAGAACTCCGTCCGACACAACCTTTCCTTGAACAAGTGTTTCCGAAAGGTGGAGAGAAGCCATGGCAAGGTGAGCCCCGCGGGGAGGACGTGTAATGCCCTGGGAGTCGTTGGGGAGACAACTGATGCTCTTGATCTTTTTTGTGTGTATGTGTTGAAATCATATGACTTAACACTTTGTTTGCAACTGTAGATGCTTTAGAAATGCCACTTGTGACAAATTACAAAAAGGTTTTTTTGTCCTGTGTTTTTATTTGGTACTGACCAGGGTGGACCTAGCTGTGACACATCCCTTCCAAAGTCGGCTAATGTGTCACTGTAAGAGACCCTGCTTGCACTTAATTACATTTTCATCAGGCTGCGGCATTAGATGTCAGTGTTAGAAGGTCTTTTTGCTGCATCTTTTTATTTTGCTTTGAGAGGCCCGTTTATCTGAGGATGAAGAAAATAAAATAGGTTTCTTGTTTATGCTTATGTTCATTAAAAAAGACAAAAGGCGGTGACTTGTGTCACCCGTGGGCTTTGGAGTTGGCACAGGGCTGGCTGGTTGCGAGGGAGGCGGGTGGGTTCGGGTGTCTCCTGCAGCGGGCTGCTGTTGGAGCGTGGTTGGTTAGGGTGTTGTTGGAGTGGTCACAGACACCTGTACCTGTGAGCTGCCGCGCGGGTGCTGTGTGTGCGGGGCAGAGATCTGCCACCGTGGCCGTGAACGCAGCCCTGGGAGCCGCATCCACAGCGAGCACGCGGCCAAGGGCGGCGGAGAGGCCAAGGGCGGCCAAGGGCACCTGTCACGGAGCTGTGGTGTCCCTCCTGAAGACTTAAACTACTCTTCGTCGTATTTTTACCTGGCAAACTCCCTATACGTGTTCCCTGTTCTCTGCTTTTTTTGCATTGCTCCTAACTGCCATCGTGCTGTGAAATCAGATAGACCTCGGGGCTACCAAATAGTGCCCAGGCTTGGGTGTCAGCTAACACGGTGGCGCGGGTCCAGGGTGACTTCTGCCAGTTTGGGTGTAAATTTAGTCATGGGCAGGGCATAGTAGCTTAAAGACACGCTGTATTTACAAGCTGCATCCAAGTCCATGCGGTAACTGTAGGCAAAAACTGCAGTTTTAGGTAACTATCAGGAAAAACAAGCTCAAACTAGATGAAATGAGCTTATTTTTAAGTCAGATATATTGTGATTTTCTCAGTGCTTTACTGAGCTCATGGATGCAAGGAATTCTTAAGCACATTTTTAGTAAGGTGTATCTCAAAATGAACAGTTTGTTTTTGACTGTCCCTCCTATTCTGTACTCATATGCACCTAAGCTTTTCTCATTCATTCACTGTCAACATCTGCTGAAAAAATAAGGAGAAAACAAAAACTTTGCTTTAGTATAAAGTTGCTGCTGCAAGTCGGGGTCACCCAAGAGTTAAGGAGATTCCAGGTGCCCTAAGGCTCTAAGGGAAATGCTCTCAGCTGCACCCAGGTGAATGGGGCAGCTCCCCAAGCCTGTGCAGTTCAGCAGTGGGTGCGCAGGGCCGCGTGTGGCAGAGCAGGGAGCCTTGTCAGGGAAGGAAGCTCTGAATCTCAGGAGAGAGGAAAATCTCGAGGTCTGTCGGTTGTTGCTTTGACT
The DNA here is from genome assembly GCA_032273925.1 of Rhynchotus rufescens. NCBI lineage: Eukaryota > Metazoa > Chordata > Aves > Tinamiformes > Tinamidae > Rhynchotus > Rhynchotus rufescens. The sequence continues at coordinate 4,783 of JAVCKT010015809.1, forward strand.
GCTCCTGGAAGCAGCTGAAACGCTGGGAGCTGATGGGATCCCTGCTGCTCCTGGGCTTGTGGAGTGTCTCTGTGGGGCAGGCCCTGCTGCTGGGTGGTGTGAGACGTGCCCTGCTCAGTGTGAGGGTACCCACAGCCCCCAAGGACCTCGACGGAGCATTAACATGGAGCAGTAATGTGGATCGGGGAGCCTGGGGCTTGGGAGGGCTTGTGCAAGGCTCGGACTCTGTCCTTAAAGCTCCATTGTTTCCAGTCTGGACGCTCCCATGGCTTAAGAGTTAGTTACGAGTCTGTGTTTTGGCATTGGCCAGTGCTCCTTGTTTAGGAGGACTCGGACATCCAGGACCTCTAAGATGTGGCTTCTTGCAGCAAGTGTGAGTAGCCTCTGCAACCTCGTGCTACCGATGCCTCTTGCTCTTCTAAGGTGGCTGGAAAATTTGATACCTGCTTCCTTGTTTTCTCCTTCTTACTTGATTTTACTCGATTCTTTTCTGTCTTGAGTGCTTGTGGGAGGAGAGTGGCTTGTGGCATTCTGCATCAGTGAAGCATGTTTTATTGTTTTAAAATTTTTTTTTAGTTTAAAAATCAAAGTAAATTAAAAAATATTCAAAAAGCCCGAGGGATAAATCTGACTCTCATGCTGGAGGAACAGCAGTGCACGGAGGGGGCTCTGTGCCCCACGGGCGCCGTCCTGCGGCACCATTTGTGTTTTAATTGTGGCATCGGCCACGGAGTCCTGTCCCGGAGCCCGGCAGCACCGGGAGCACCAGGCAGCGCGCGGGCATTGAGCGGGGAGACCTGCTCAGCGGGGCAGGTCCCCTGCCTGGGGAGAGCTCCCTGCCGAGCGTCCCGCTCCGGGGTGCCTGTCCGCCGGGCCGGGAGCGCATCCTGAGGGGCTTCCCGCCTCCTTGTGCCGCCCTGCGCGGAGCTGCCGGTACCTGGGTCCAGCTGGAGCGCTCGGGACGTGGCGCGTGGGGCTGCAGAGGAGCAGGAGGCCTCTCTTTCCTGGCTGCTGCGCCGCGCCTGGAGAGGCTCCGCGTCAGCCCCGCACTCAGGGGCTGGAGGAGGCGCGGAGCGCGGGAGGAGACGGCTCGGAGGCGCTCTCGGAGCGCAGGCAGCAGGATGTCTGCTGCTGGCGCGGCGCTCTGCTGAGCGCTCACTGCCCTGCCGGCCGGGCTGGCGCCAGCAGCTGCGCTCCGGGGCTCCCGCGCCTCCCGAGCCCGGCGCCCTGCGCGGCTGCGGCACGGATATTGATCCGTGTATTTACTTATTTACTCGTTTTCTCCTCTCTCCCTGTGAGAGCGAAAGGACCACGGGGAGCATCTTGTTTCCCGCCAAAGTTTCCTGCTCTGAAAAATGTTGGAGCCTTGAAATGACTGTTGTTCTGAGAGAGTCCAAGTGTTTAAACTGCGAGGTTTCTTTTCCTCTGTTGTTCTTTGTCCAGCTGGATAAAATGCTGCAAGTCAAGTGTGAGAGGGATGCAAAGAGGATGACAGTCTTAACAGGGAAAGTCTCAGAACAATTTGTTTGAAGTGTCAGTTCGTTTCACGGTCCGGAGCCGATACAGCCTGATGGCTGCTTGCTCCGGAACACCTTAAATAAACATTTGTGTCTACATTCCAGCAAGCACAGCAGCAGGTGGAAATTTCCCCACTGTTACATGGAACTGCAATGGTTCCATGCAGTGGTTCCATGGAACCGGGCAGCATAGGGCTCTGATCAGCCCAGCCTTGTCTTTGCTGGGGGAAACCCAGGCTGAATTTGGCAGCACCGACCCCCAAAGCCTGGCCCATGCCGAGTGTCCCTTGCTCCACGGGGGTACCACGAGTGCTGTGGTGCAGCTGCTTCCAGTAGCCCCGCTGGCTGGTGCTGAAGGGAGATGTGCTGGTGCCCTGCTGGATTTCAGCCTCAGTGGTGCGCAGCCAAAGCACAGGACCGACTGGGAATGGGTGAGTGGCACCCACCAGGAATGGGGGAGCAGCACTGACCAGGAATCCTCTTTGCCTTTCCACTCTGTGGCTTGGCTGGTCAGTGGGTCCGAGGGCAGCGGTGTGTTTATCCAGGGGCCGCTCCGCAGACGTTGGATCGTTGCTTTTTCACCAGCTGAGTGCAATTGTGCTTGGGTTTTGCATGAGAGCCAGCGCGGGGCAGGCACCGAAGGGAGCCGCCGTGTTGGTCGTCCCGTGCCAACACGGATGGACTGTGCGGCTCTGGGGCCCGCTGGCTGCCGTGGCTGTTGCGGTGCCCACCGGCGTTTTTTGTATCAAATTTATGTCAGGTCAAAAGCTGATGGCTGTGCAGGCCTGAATAATGGAGATGGGCAACCAGCAGCTTCCTGGCTGCAGCCACAGTGAAGTGCATGAGGTGTCGAGGGAAAGGGCTCCCCCGAAACAGCAGATCCGCAGTTACGAGTTACCGGGAGAGGGAGTTTGCTCTGCTCCAGGAGCCTGAAAGATTTTTTGGGGGAGAAGCAGGGAAGCGATAGCTCGGAGAGCTCCAGGAGAGATGCAGGAAAGGGACCAGGGGCTCGGTCTGTTTTGGAGGTGATGGATGGAGCCAACTCATGGTGCTCCCCGCATCGGTACCCAGCCAGCACAGGGCACCCTGCCCTGCTTGTGACAGTAGCCCCGTGGGGTTACGTTTCTATAGCTACTAGTCTGGCTTACGTCTAAGAGGGGGAAAAAATGCCGTGGAGGTGTCCTGCCATTCAGGTTCAGGGTTGCTCCTCTCTCCTGCCGCGTGCTAGCGCTTCTGTAGCGTCTCTTCCGCTAGGAAAACCCGACGGAGCCGCGCAGAGCTGCCGGGTCGGCTGTCACATCAGTGATGTTAGCTTTGCTGTGACTCTGCCTGCTTAATTTCCCTCTTCTCTATTGCAAGAAGTAACTGGCTTGAAAAATAACTTTTTCTTTAAATAGTAAATAGGTGAAGGAACCCTTGAGAGAGTAGGAGGAGCTTTATCATGCTCGGCTTCCTGGCGTGTCAAATTTAATGGTGCTAGTGTTGTTAGGAGTGTCAAATAAATTAGGTTTTCGGATTCTGAACATGTGGAGGGCGGTGATGGAGTCTGTAGCCGGGCGTTGGACGAGCTGCTTTTACAGGTCATCGTATCGTTACAGTTAAGGGAGTACGTGGCCCTACCCGAGCCCAGGGAAAGGGACACGAGTTCCCAGCGTGTCAGCATTAATCGGGCGGCTCTCACATCACGGGTGCCTGCAGACACTTGCCTGAACGTAGGGACGTGTTCACCTTGTGCCAAACAAGGTCTGCAGCTTCCAGGGACGCGCCTGGATGGCAGCGGGGCTCCCGCGTGCACGCAGTATCCCAAGCTGGAGCACTGATGTTTCTGTGACTTTTAAGAAAGGTTTTGGGGCTATGTGCTCAGTTTGGGGAATGCCAACATTTGGAACGTAAAAGAGGGGAAAATTGCCCTTAGCTGGGTCTTGGGAATACTCAGTAGGAACAACTGTAGTAACTTTGTCTGGATTTTCTAATTCGCGGTGCTTTGTCTCTTGCAGGTGAACGGAAAAGGTTCCTTATGGTGCGTTGATCCAGAGTATAAGCCTAATCTCGTGCAAGCACTGAAGAAGCAACCGTTCCCCTCGGCGCTTGCGCTCTATACTCCGCCGGCATCGCCGCCGAGGTAGGTGGGTTTCCCTCACGGCTGCAGCACCAGGACGTGCCCGTCCGCCCAGCAGAGGCGGCTGCATCTGCTCGCAGCTTCTCTGCCAGGGAGCAGCAGCTGAGCGGGATAGGCGAGATAGGGAGAGCTTAATGATCTTCCAATTCCCAGACAGTAGAGCTGGGATTAGTATCCCCATCATTTTTGTAATTGTGGGAGAACTTGAGAAGGGGAGCACTGATTTCCCAACCTTTGTGGGCAGGAGCAGGTTTTCTTCTTTCTGAAGCAAATAATGAGTAAGCTTTTATATATTGTTTCAGCTTATTCTATACCTTTTAACCATTTCTTGGCTCCTGTGGCTTCTGGGTGGCTTATATTAGCCTACTGGAATCAAAGCCTCAATACATTTTAAGGTTAGCAATAGATTTTTTTTGGAGTTTCAAGTAAACTTAATGCATGTTTATGTATGGGAAAAAGGCATGCCAGCTAAATAGGTAATAGAGATGCCACAGAGAGGAGAAGGGTGGAAAGGAAAGAAGAAAACGCTGCAGTTCATGATGTCAGTAATCAGGTAGGCACATAGCCAGCTTATCTCGTCTGGCCAAGAATTTTGTTGAGATATGGGATAATTAAGATGTGTATATGTTGCTCTATGCCTTATCTTACTGTAGCGAGCTCGCTTAAGAGAGAGGGAACTGGGATTGCTGGAGCAGGATGTTAAACTGGCAGCAGATACTCAGAACGTTTGTTAGGGTCCAGCAGGCTCCTGACCCAGGGTTTGAGAACCCGCCTGGGATAGCTGGCGGTGAGCAGAGGTTTGCCTGGCCTCCCACGGTTGTGCTTTGTGACCAAGAGTTATGACCAAGGCCTCTGACCTTGCAGCCCTCTTAGACCCCCTGTAAATGGTCATCCTTCTGTCTGAAAGAGCCAAGGCAGAATCATCCTGCCTTCTGATTTTCCATTGGAATGGGAGCTGTGCTAACATACTGCGAAGCAGTTAAGTGTTGTGGCTGGTAGTGTTTGCAGACTTCATGTTACAGGCAGAAAGGGTTTTGAATCTACTGTGGTTGGGCTCTAGATAATGGTGTTTGTAGGGGCGCTGGTGTTGCTGCATAAAGTTTTGGTAACTCGGGTGAGGGTTTGCCCCTGAAAAGCCTTGCTCGGAAGATCGGGTGTATGTGCTAGTGTGATAAAGCTTTAGACTTAAGAGTCACAGAGAGCCCGGGTGGAAGGGGTCCCTCGAGGTCCCCTGTGCAGCCGGGTGAGCAGGGACCACCACGTGGAGCAGCTTGTGCGGAGCCTGGACAGGTTAAGGTCTGAATATCCCTGGGTCCTGAAGGTACTTCAGTGTCTGCTTCGCTGGGCTTGAGGTTGACCCAATTTGTATACACTGAGATTAGATTGAGAGGTGGCAAAGAGGTTTCACCTGAATGCTGAAGTGTTTTCAGTTGAGGACTTCGTTTGGAAACAATGTAATTTTTGGTACCTTTCTCACTAAGAGATCGGTCACACTTGCCAACAACGGCAATTAGAAGAAAACCTTGATCCTAAGGGAGCCACAGGGCAGATTTCCTGGAGAAGTCAACACTTGAAGGAGTTTGCAGCGCCTGTGTTTTTAAAATAAAATACTAACAGCATTTGAAGACACTTCCAATGAGTGGGTTTCTTTTTCCCTTTTTAATAATAAAAATGCATTTCTAGGACTTTCACCAGGGACGGGAAGATCTATTTTCTCCCTTGCACATATGGAAATTGTTGGATTGCGTTTGCAGTCCTGGCTGGCAGGAGAGCCCAGTCACTGAGCTCACGTGTCCCAGCCCCAGGGCAGTGGGGAGGGCGCTGGGCGGTGGGAGCTGCCCCTGCTTTGCTCCTGCTCTGAGGGACGTCGTGCCCGCGTTGGTCACTGGGGAGGCACACGGAGAGCCTCCCTCCCTGTTTGCTCTCCGCTCTGCTGCGTCCTCCTGCTC
>JAVCKT010015810.1:0-27851 GCA_032273925.1 Rhynchotus rufescens
TCCCTCATTCACGGCTCCCTCGGTGGCTCTTGCTGCTTGTGCCACTTACTGGGGATCATACGTGATAAGGGGCAATATCTCAACTGAAGGCAGCTCTCTTCGCACCTGGTTGGAGCAAACAGTGCTAAAAATCGAACGCTCTCTCTGGCTCTAGTTTCAAGACATACCTTTTAAGTAGCTCTTTTGATATTTTTGCTGTTTTATTTGTTTAATAAAACCACTTAGCTAGCTGTACTCCCAAGCTCCTGGGGCTTTCGTTTCTCCGCAGAGAAGATAAGAAAAGCGCATTTCCTTATCCAGTGAGTCATTTTTTCTGCTCTTTAATTATGCATTTATGCTATTATCAAGCGTATTCAGCTCTTAGATACAAACACTTCATAACCGGTAACTAGTTACCAACCCTTAGTGCTCCAGAAGAGATGAGTTGCTCTTACAAAGGACAGAGAGACTAAGATGTGGGAGAAAGGAAGGGGCAAAGCAGAGGCAGCCCGGGGGGCCCTGGGCTACCCGTGTGAGTGCTGCTGTGAACATCAGCAGGGATTTGCTCCATGAATGTGTTATCATGCGTGAATTTGGGGCTCAGTTGTTTGGCCCAGGAGGAAGCAGATGGGCTGGGGGTGAAGCACGGAGTGGTTAAAAGAACTGCAGAGAGGCTGCGGGGGACAGAAGAAGCCTCAGAATAAGGGGGTAAATAGGGTAGGAGCAGTCCTGGCAATCAGGCAGCAGTGTCCTCCCGCATAATAGGACCTCTGAGCATTTAATTAGTGGGAAGACGTCAAGACTGTTGTCCCAGCGCTCCCAGTCATGCACTCCCTGCTTTGGATTTTTTCTCTCCAGATACCTAAACAGGAGCTGTCAGGTGTTCAACTTTATTGAAAGTCTGACCCTCGCTGTCAAAATCGAGATTTAGATACCTTAATTTGGGCCATCCCCGGTGTATAGATTTGTCTTGGATGGTCACAAGGATAATCTGCAAGCGCAGTGCAGGAGGATGCCAGGGCTCCTCGTTTTTCTCCCCTGTTAACCCAAGGAGGCAGGAGAGAGGAGCAAGGGAGAGCTGAGGAAGGGGAGGGAAGGGTGACGGCGCTGGAGGGGGGACCGCAGGACTGAGGGGGCTGCGGGTCACTGAGGGAGGAATCAGTGGTGCTGGGGAAGCCCGAAGGGCTACGCAGGAGGGAGGGCAGGAGGGGGACGGCAGAGGTGACGTGTCCCCCTCGGGAAAACGAGAGCAGCAGGCAGGGATTACACGAGGCAAATGAAACAGCTAAACCTTTCAGCTAGAGAGGTATTTCCAGAGCAAGTTTCCTGGCAGAGCCTTGGGTTCCCGAGTCCTCCGGCTCGGTGCACTGCGCCAGCCCCACTGCTGCCACGGGAGCACCGTGGTAGGACTAGCGCTTGCCTTAGGCGGGGAAAGAAATCCATCGGTGCTGCTGCTGGGGATGCCAGAGGGATGTGGGAGCAAAGGAAGAGCCAGGTGCCGGGGAGGCAGTGGAGCCGTGGGGTCGTTAGCAGAGAGGAGCCAACAGAGCAATCGGGTTGGAGGTGGCAGGAGGGCATCCCAGTGAGCAGGAGTGGAGCGGGGCTCTCAGAGAAGGACCAGCCACCACCAGCCCCAGAAAAGGATGGACACAAGTTACTTTGTTTTGTTTAACGAGAGCTTGTAAATGACAAAAATGGGATATGTCATCTGAACTGGAGATGCAGAAAAGACCTCTAGAAATTGAGCAAAGCTTTCCCTTTGATCGACCACCTCCTAGCAGAAAGGTGGTGTTTATGTGCGTGTACACCTCCCATACATGCTCTATCTGCAAGGCCAGCCAGCCTACATCCATGTAGCACTTCATTAGCCATCCCAGCCACTCTCTGCAGAGCAGGAATGAGGCAGGGTACCCCAAAACTCCCACCCTGACATTCTTACATGCTCATCCTGCTCTTCTGTATCCCTTGCCTGCATCTTGGAAGCAGGAAAGCACCTTGCCTGCTTTGCAAAGGGCTGCAGCAAATCTTCTGGGCTGAAGCCATTGCCGTGAGCATCCTACAATACAAGATGCTTTCTGTTTGCTATTTCTTACCATTAAACCCCTGTGAGCTGCCTGACAGGGACAGCGAGTGCTCTGAGGTGCCCTTTCCTCCTCAGGGCTCTCTGCTGCAATGTTCAGATGCAGACAGGAGGGAGCCTGGGCTTTTTCATTGCTCCCTCACCTCCCCCAGCTGCTAGGACTGGCTGTGCGACACTGCTTTTCAGCACACTCCTCCTCCTCTGCCAAGCCAGGGCACTAGTGATGCTCTGTCAGTGCTCTCTGCTGCTGGCAGCACCCACCTCCTGCTCACTCACCTGCTCTGCCTGGCATGTGCAAGAGAGAGGGAGCCCAGGCAGCTGGGTATGGAGACAGCTCCTTGCCTAGAGCTGTGCATCCCCAAAGCAGGAAGAGCCACACAAGATCCCTGCTGCACGGAGCAGGACTCGGCTGGGGCTCCTTGCCAACAACCACACATGGTGGGAGGTTGGCTCAGGGGTGTTCACAGAATTGCGGGACAGTTGAAGTTGGCAGGGACCTCTAGAGATCACCTCCTCCAACCCTGTGCTCCAGCAGGGACACCCAGAGCACGGGGCACAGGGCGGCATCCAGGCAAGTTTGGAAGATCTCCAGAGAAGGAGCCTCCACAGCCTCCCTGGGCAGCCTGTGCCAGGGCTCTGTCACTTGTGAAGTGAAGAAATTTTTCTTAATATTCAAATAGACCTTCGCATGTTCCAGTTTGTGCCCACTGCTTCTTGTCCTGTTGCTGAGCACCACTGAAAATAGTCTGGTCTCATCTTCTTTGCACCCTCCCACATATATATTGATAAGATCCCATTGTTCCTGCTGTCAGATGAGAGCATTGTGGAGCATTAACTCCCACCAGAAAACCTAGGTGGAGCAGACCACAGGATTTCAGCCCAAATACCTGAGATTTCCACCTGCCACGGGAAATGAAGAATGGCCCGTTTGTGGGATGACGCAAGGAAGGCTGCGCAGAGCAGTGATAACGTGCTTAAGGAGAAATTCAGCTCCATCCTCCCTGCCTTTCCCTGCCCTCTTTCATCTCTTAAGCACTGGATTTGCTGGATAACAGTGCATTCAGTGTGCAAGTGCTGTCTAGAAAAAGAAAGCATCAGAAGGAGAGAAAGCTTTTGCCTGGAGAGGATTCCATGTACTAAGAGTCAGAGACTAGAGCACTTGTACCTCATGTAAGCCTGGCAGCTCTGAGATACTGGCTCTAAATTCATGAACCAGTTCAGAGTCAGTGGGGAATCTGTCATGAATTTTGAACTTCTCAGCCCCACCTCAAGCAAAAAGAGCCTTTACTGCTTTACAGAAATCAGGGGCTGGAAGAATAGCTTGTACTGTAGATGCAGAATGCACCCTCTCTGATGGAGCTGTGCGGAACGAGGCTGCCAAAAAAAAGAAGAAAAAGTAATCAGACAAATAGGTGCCTTAAAGCACAGGGGAAAAGCCACTGCACCTGCAAATTACCTGCAAAGAGGGTCCAAAACAGCCTGTTCAATGCAAAGAATGAGTCGGAGGGTGTCGAGTTCACCACGTTCCCCGACCCTTGCAGCTTCGATGCTCCGAGCTGCACCGAGAGAGGGAAGTGTTTGAGGTGCCTGAGCTCATTCAGAGAGTTTTCATTTGACTAGCACTTAGGTGGAATAACTGAGTCACAGGCACAGCAACCGCAGCGGGGCTCCCACAGTGCTGCTCCGGAGGAGAAAGAGAAGCCCTCTTTGCTGTGGTGATCCATGCCAGAGAAACGCATCTGGGAGCAGGGCAGAAAGCGAGAAAGCAGCCGAGCAAGGAGATACCCAAAGCCAAAGCGCGAGCGTGTGCAAGAGGGCGAGAGGGCAATTAGGTATGTCAAGTGAAAAAGGAAGTGAAATTGCAGTAGGGGGGAACTGGTGGACAGTGACTGAGGCCAGGTTTTGGTCGTGACTTTCACTCGCTTGGACTCCTCCAGCCCCCACAGCGCTTTGGGGAGGACTGAGGTCCCAGCGGGGGACAAGCCTGAGCCCAGCCACAGCTGGGGCTCCCCAGAGAGGGCCCTCCCCAGTGAATAAACTCGGCTTGAGTGGCCACAGCCTTGCAGCCTGCCAGCTCGCGGGTGTCAGGAAGGAGCCTGAGAGAGAAGGCAAGTGCGCAGTGACGCACTACCTGTGGCCCTGGCAGCTTTAGAAAGGAAAGAAGAGAGTCTGATGGGTTCATTTTGGTGGAAACAAAAGAGCCCGATGGGTTCGTTTTGATGAGGAATCAAATTCTGGAGGAGGAGGGGAACAGAAATCAGGTGGAAGGGTTGTAGCTGGGCCAGGGGCAGCCAATAAGGCTGATGAAATGACCCACTCACCAAATCCCTGGTAGCAGCGAGTGGCATGGTTTGACGTAGGTCGGACATTGGTAGACACAGGGGACAGCATGGCAAGCAGACAAAATGGCTGGTTTGAAACAGTGGGGCCCTAAGTGTGCACAAGCTGCCCAAAGTGCTCCTGCCCTGTCCCAAGGTGAGCTGCCCTCCATCGCTCTCCAATGAGTTTGCCCAGTGAGATACCCACAGCTCCTCCGAGGCAGAGCATCCCCATGGCCTTTCCCACCCTCCCATCCCACTTTCAATCTAGGGCAGTGACTGGAAGGGATTTTGTTAGAGCAGGAGGTGGTGGCTTTGCAAGAATGGGCTTCTAGCAATAACGCAGAATTAGGATTCTGATGAATGTGGTAGGTCTCCTGTCAGGCAGCAGGCCAACAACGGAGTGCCTCGGTCTTTTTGCTATGGTGTGCAGGAAAAGGGGCATGAGATTTGTTTGGTTTGGCTGAAGAAGAGCCACCTGCAGTTCTGAAATCATTGTTTATCCACTCAGGCATCAGCTGCAGACTTTGACACATGGCTATCAATAGGTAGGAAACTTCTGCTCACGATCAGGCACACCTAAGTCCCTTGAAAGTGCATTTAGTGCCCTCCAAGAGTATGGGGAGAGGGTATCCTTGGTGGGGCCTCCTTTCTCTATACACTGAGCAGTTACTCGCAGCAGAGCCAGTTTGAACCCCAGAGGTCCAGGACATGGTGCCAGAGGGCTGAAAGACCAAGTCCTGATTGGGGATGTAGGTAGCTTACTGAACAACCAGCTCAGCTCTTTTGGGTCGGCCTCAGAGAGAGCCAGTGTCTCTGAGTTTGCACTGAATGTAGTGAGTAAAGGCAGTGCTCAGGGCTGATTTCTATCCCATTCCCTGAACAGGGAAATATTGTCCATCATAGAGCATGGACTACAACCACCACAGATTCCACCAAAAGAACTAGCAAGTATCCCCATCCTGGAGCCCAGGCAGATTTCAGCCCAAGTAAAGTCTACCTTGTCAACCCCTCCAAAGAGCTCGCCAGGAGAGTGGTGCTATGACACGAGCTGTGCCAAGACCAAGACTAGGATTTGTCCCAAGAGTAGTGGGAGTTTCTAAAAGAGCAAAACTAAGCGCCTCTGTAGGCTTTTTTCCACAGATCATTTTCTGCATTTTATATCCATCATGGATCCGTGGCCTTGGGAGATGGGGCTTATGGGAGACTTAGACAGGGGAAGGTCATTTGTAAGTGCTGGAGAAAGGTGAGGAGGTTTTCACAGGCAGGGGTACAAACTAAAGGGACAAGGACAGGTTGGGGTTGAGGGTGGGCTCTGAAGTGACAGCTGGTTGGGCTGGAGAAGAGTGAGGGCCGAGGGGATGGTATTGGCCAGGAAGAGTGAGTTGCAGGCTGAATCCAAGGTTCTCCATAGACGGGAATGGCCAGAGGCTGCGTGCATTTTGGACGTGCATTTTGGAGGACGGGGATAGCTTGAGAATGCGTTGCATGGGCAGCCAGGGGTAGGGCTTCAGCGCTTGCTCTCCTCCTCCTGATGAAGATCCGCCCCGGGGGAAGCGCAGAGATCGCAAGCCCCAAGGGAGGAGACGCGGCTTGACAGACTGTATCTCCCTCTGCCACGGGCCCCAGGGCTTTGCGATTTCACACTTGGGCAGCCCCTCTCCACGGCGCCATGCAGGAGGACAGCTCTCGCGCTCACTCAGTCATGTCGTCGGGAAAAGCAGACGCCAGCACCTCCTGTCTCCCTTCCCAGTGCTTCGACTCCCTGATCAAGTCGTGTGTGAGGTGCCTCGATTTGTACAGGGACAACACAAGTAAGAGGGTGAAAGCGACCGCGTCCCAAGCACTCCAGGGCTGGGTGGTGGGAGAAGGGGGCTGAAGGGCCACTGTGGGTTGGAGAGGAGGTTGGATCAGCAGATAGAGGGGAGGGACCTTCTCCTGCAGAGGAGGTGGTATGGAAGGAGAGCCTCCTGTGTGGAGCAAGAGGAGAAGGAGTCGGGGCTGGGGGGAGAAGAGGCAGTGACAGCTAGGAGAGGAGTACCAGGACAGGAGGGTTGATCCATCCTGGAAGGGGGTTATAGCATGCTCCAACGGCAGGGAAGAGCATGGAACACCAAGAGGCCCCATCTCCCACCCATCAGGTGAGGGTCCTTCAAGGCGGGAAGGCTGTTCATTGTAGGTGGTGGGTGTGCAGAGGTAAAGAGTCGCTCTTTTTCGCTTTATGAAAATACTGCCAAGCAGGGTTGTTGTGCTCACCTAGAGCACATTGCCCGGGACCCTATTCTGACACTGTTGGTGTTTCCCTCCACAGCAGAGCCTGCCCATGCAGTGCCCACCTCAACCCCGATACCTTCGGCAGACGTGCCAGGCACAGTCGTGATGACCGTGGGCCTTGCAGTTATGGGGCAACTCCTGTTTCTGGTTGCCATCTGTGTCTTCCTGGCCTGGAAAATTCGGAGACAGAGGAGGAAGAGAAAGGAGCCAGATGAGGAGGCTAAAGGTAAGATATCGCTTGTATTCCCTATCACAGCTCTCTGCACCTCCTCTAGCCAAAGGGACTATGTGACATGGGCATACTCAGCTCCTCCAAGGCACATGCTAAAGATCTGCCCATGCTGGTTCTTCTGCCTAAAGGTAGCACGTTGTCCCATGTGGTATTCAGTCTGCCCTCACTGCAGACGCCTAAGACTTAACTTGGCTCCCCTGCACCAGGTTCTGGTGCCATTTCAGATGCCCCGGGGCATCCTTCCTGGCCTCCAGCCACTGTTATGTCTCATTGGTTCTGTGCCAGCTCCAGCAGCACATTTGCAGATACCTGAAGATGTTTCAGATGGCACAAGGCAAGCCTGTTCGGGCAACTGAGTAACTGCCTAAGCGGCACTCTCACACGACTCTAGATAATCCCTTCTAACAGCTAATTCCCATCATCTCTTTCCAATGGGAGCCATGCTGAATTCTTCCTGAATCCATTTTTTGGATCCTGTTTTGCCTTTGCTTGCTTAAAGCACCTACTGGCACTGCATCTCCTCTCAACATGATGGTACTTAAAGAGCATAAGCATACAGCTTTTTAGCTTCCCTTGCGTAAACCAAGCAAGTCAGGCAACTCAGGCCTGCCTGTAGCGATGAGTTTCCCAGTGCCCTAGGCCAGAGGAAGCAGATTTAAATACTATCCAGCTTTTGCTCACCACTCCATCACTTTGAGGCAGAATTTTTGCATTTCTGTGGAAAGAAAGGGAACAAAACTCATAGTGTCGACATTTCCAAAGCAGCCTCATCCAGGCTTCTTGGGTATGCATGAAATTTTAAGAATGCAAATATTTATGCTACTCATTTTCCGCCTTTGTATTTGGATAATCTGGAGAGAGCGTCTCTCCTTTGGTAGTCGGAGGGCAAAAAACAGATATGTGCAGCTCAAAGAGTCTGGGGTTTGGAGACAGTTGTAAACATCTGGAAACGGCCCCTGAGGGCATTCCCTAAAAGCCTACATGACTCAATGAGGCAAGGGAGCCTCTCTGTAGGAAAGACCAAAAGACCCAAAGGCCTCAGCAGTGTCTGGGTCAGACCCCATCAGTGGGAGGCCACAGGGTTCACACGCTGCAGGGTTGTCCCCAAAGGCGTCAGCAGCAGGACCCTGCTTTATGAGCTGCAGGGGCTGTAGCTGCAAGGAGAGATGTAGCTGTGGAGGCTCCTCTGTCTTTGACCTCCTGCACGTCCTCAGGTGCCTGGTGCTCTGCTCCTGAGCCCGTGCAGAGCTGGGAAGCTCTGAGCACCCCCTCCAGCCTTCCCCATGCGGCAGAGGGCTTGGTTTGGCCCCGAAACACACTGAACACGAGGCTCTGTGCAAAACACAGCTGCAGCCAGTTTCTGGCTAACAGGATAACCAGGGCGGCCTTGCCCATGCTTCTTCTGGACATGCCGTCATCTCTTTAAAAACACAGGAACATACAGATATTGTGCACATATATTTATTTCCCCTTGCCCTCATCGTAGCCTCCTCTCCACCCAGCTGAGCACAGGCTGGGAGCAGGGCATGAAAAGACGCTGTCTGGGGATAAGGGGCTGGGCCCCGGCCTTTCTGAGGAGGCTTTCCAGGTGATGTCCCACCACCCACCAGGAGCTCGGCCTCCCGCGCCGCCGCCTGCCAGGCCGGCGAGGAGGAGACAGAGGACGGGCCATCACTGGGAGCTCCCTGATCCGCCAGTGCGTCCTGGGATGCGGCTGCCCCTACAGTCCCCACCCGCGGAGGAGGCCAGCAGCCGGGCTGGTGCCTCCATGAAGGCCCGTCCGTCAGCTCCGGGCCAGGGCGGCTGTCGTCCTCCCTGGCGCTGACTCACCCCCATGCTCTCTTCTCCGAAACGGTCTCACTTCTTGCCCCGCACTGCGGGCTGCCCGGACGCTGCCGTGACGGTCGCGCCAGGCCGCCCTGCCTCACCTTCGCAGGCACCGGTGCCCACGCTGTGACTAAGAGGGGGAGATATTTTGTATTTTTTTTTTTTTACCTGGGGCCTTTCCGTCGCAAGGCAGCGCGCGGGGCTAAACTTAGCGAGGCTGCGACAGCGAGCGCTGACGCAAACGCTCGGGAAAAATACCAAGAAGGAAAGAGGCGAACGAACAATCCAGCGGCAGGACAGGGCTGGCAGTTGCTGGCTGCGCTAGCGAACGCGTAAGGGGCTGCGAGCGTGGGCCGGGCCCACGGCTGTGCCCCCAACACGCACCCCCCGCCATGTCCTGCCCCCTACCCCGCCGGCCCTGCGGCCCTGCCGCGGGCCCACGCACCTCGGGGATTCGTGGGGTGCAAAAAGTTTCTCTAAGAGGCTTTATGGGGCTGAAGTTTCAAGCCAGCAGCACGCGTGTGCGTTTGAAATGTGTAAACAAGTCTATTTTTAAGTCAGAGGCGGTCAGAAGAGGGTGAGACAAAAAGGGACTCGCTGCCGGCTGGCTGCGCTACCAGAACTATTTCGTGAAAAGGCTTGAAGTGCAAGTGCCAGTTTCTACATTTTCCCCCAATACTATTTGGGGAAAAAAGAGTAATAATGAGCAGGGCTGCAGAAAAAGAAAGGGGAGGTTTTGCCCAGAAAAAGAGGTGCTGTGGAAACCGTGAGGGTCCCTTCTGCTTTGCCCCAGTGCCATGCCCACCCTGTGTGCCCTCATGCCATGTTTGTCCCTGAGTGCCCCGTGCCTTCCCTTGCTCTCCTTCTCAGACCTGGTAACCCCGTTTGCTTATCCTCTCTCAGAAAAAATGGACAGCGCCGTCTCCTCATCAAGCCCAGTCCAGCAGGACTTCACGGCACTGGCAGCAGATGATGACTTTGCTTTGGCCAAGTGCCCACATGTCAATGGAGCGGCAAAGGTTCCTGGACCTCCCAGAAAAGATGCAGAGAAGCAGAGGTTGTGCTGCCAAGGCAATCCTGGTGGCGATGTCATTGTGCTCTCTCCTTTGTCCCCCTGTCTTGAGGAGTGCAACCACTGCTTCCCGTTGCCGGCTACAGAGCTGGGGGCCACTGCCCTGGTCACCACCAAAACCACCCAGAAGACCTGCATCAATGAGGAGATGGCATGAGAGCAGGTGGAATGGAGTTGGAGCTCTCTGGCTTCTGCCTGCAAATACCAAGACTCTTTCCCTTGAGTGGATAAAGTGTTGCGTGGAAGTGAGCTGAATCAGAACTAGGTTTCGCCTTGAGCAAGATCAGCCTTCTAGGATCATTGCCTTTCTACTTTCCCATTTGTGCAGAGTCCCAAATAAGCCAGTAGTCACTGGAGGAAGTCTAAGTCGATCATGCAGAGTTATGCTGAGCCAATAGATGCTGTGGCTGTGCTTTCTGGAGAGGCAGAGGAGATGTGACTGATGAGGAAGAAGGATTGCTGGGGCTGTTGTGCCATTCGCAGGGCTGCAGAGCTGCGGGCATGGCTGTACAGGGCAGTCACGGTGGCTCTGTTGATGTATGGGGGATTTCTAGGGACAGAGGGCTAAAAGGAGGAGGGAAAAAGAGAGTGGAAAGGGAGTAAGAGAGTTAGATTAGGGTCAAATCCCCCATCATGACGTTAGCTGGATTTTTGATACTGCCCCCAATAAAATAAGACTCATGACCATATGGAGCAAGCCTCATCCAGCATCTGCTCCATTCACAATGCTGCCTTCCTCTGCCTTCTGCATGTCATACTACTCAGGTCTCTCCTCCCCCTGGATGCCCTCGCTCTGTGGAAGGAATCCATTTACTGCCGCAAGACATGGCAGTCACTGGAAACCCCCTCAGCAGCTGGGTAGCCAGGGGACTGGAAGCAAGTTTATCTTCCTGAGCAGGGAGTGAAGAGAGGAGGAGAGGGAAAATCTCTCTCTGCTCTGACCTACAAGCACTTAAGTCAGAGAGGACCCGAGGCAGGCAACGGAGGCTGCTGGTCCGGAGGAGAACTGACTGTATAAGCTTGTCATTATGGCCTGAGACAACCATCACTTTCACTCAGAGTTGTTGCAAAACTACCGCATGTCACTTGTGATGACAGGACTCACAGTGATGGATGCTTCCCCGCTACATAAAGCCAGGCAGGGAGTGATGTGAGCGTGGGAGGGAATCACTTAATTTATGTGAGTGTCTTTAAAGGCTTGCTTGTGTGTGAGAATTGACCAGCACTGCTGGCCCAGGACATCTTCTCTCTGTAGATGATCTAGTCCACGTTGCGAGCACACACCAGAGTGGCTTTATCATGCAGGAAACACTCCACTTTGAAAATGAAGTCATTAGTCCAGAATGCACTCACTTTATTCCACCGCACTGTCTACACAAGGGGGTTTTGCCAGCGCAGTTAAATGGCATTGGAATAGCTGTAGCAGAACTGTTGATCCACAGTAATTATAGCAACCAATTCTCCTGGGTAAATAAAGCCTGGGAAATAGGGCTTCGGTGAGAAATCCTGCTGGTCCTGAAGGGGGTGATTAGAAAATTAGAAGTGCCTGAGGGGGGTTATTTGCATAAAGCACCATCCCAGCAGCAGTCCCAGTGAACTTTTCCATCAGCAAGATGACTTCTTTGCCTCAGAGGCAACAAATGCAGAACCAACATAGCCAAGCAAAGAGAGAGAGCACCACTGAGCAGCAGTACAACAGAGGCCTCTGCCTTGCTAGTGACTGATTTCCAGTAGATTTGCTACTAATTTTAGCACCCAACCTCACTGTTAATGAATGTCCAGTCTTTAGGGCTGGAGTCAAAGGCATATCCTAGGTAGAGCGCTCTCCTGGGCATGTCTATCTTCAGAAACTGTAGAACTTTATCATGCTCACCCAATGGCGCACTGTTGTACAGCTCTTCGTAGGACTGATCTGTGACACCAGGTACAAGGGAATGTCCATCTGATGACAGGAAGATGCCTTTCTCCCAGGGTATGTTAGCCCAAGCCTGAGCTTTCTTTAGAGCTCAAGGAGCTCCTGTTGAAGGGTGATGTCTCCCTCCATGCCACGGGCACTGCAGCCCATCTCACAGTGTTCATCTCATAGTGGGAATCAGAGAAGCTGCCACAAGACACAGAGACCCCACTTCTTCCCCACAACTCTCTGACCTCCTTGTGGCCATTCCAACTGCAGTGAACCTCCATCTAACTAATGCTTAACACAGTTCAAGATGTGAGGGAAGCCAGGTCTCAGACTCATGGCCTCGTGGTGGGGAATGTTTCAGGGGCCAACCCAAGTGCCCAGCAACCCTTCCTTGGAGCTTCAGGCTTGAGCAGCTGCCTCAGCTCAGTTGGGAAGAGTTGTGAAGGCTCCAACATTTGGCTCCCCAGCAATCCTGTTACTCCACAACAGTCTCTGCAGCCCTCTGACAGCAGCCGCTGCCTGACGCAGAAGAGAAGCCACCTCAGCACAAATGAGGGGACTCTTCAGCTCTGTGCTCCACACACAGCCATTCAGAGTACCTTCCAGCGATCCTTGCACATCTGGTCTAGGGAAAGTAAATTTGAAATGAACCAAGACTGGTCCCAGGGGACATTCTGCTGTTTGGAAGAAAGGCTGCTCGTGAAAGGCAGGGAATGGGAGCAGGACTGCAATGTGTTTCTTTCCTATTTCCTGCCTGATAACTGCTGTGACTGAGAACTGTGGATACAGTGCCCATCCCTGAACATGGTGAAGATTTGAAAGCAAAACTCCTGAAATATGGTCTGTCTAAAAACCTTGTTGAAAAAGACCTGCTTTCTGCTAAGGTAAGGGCTTCTGCTCTCATTTCTTCTAACGCTTCAGTGATATGTCTTCTTTATGGGACTCCAGACATCCGCAGTTGACAGAAGCAGCATTTCAGTCCACATTGGATTCTTCAGATAGCAAATATCCCTCGCATCCCTCTGTCCATTCTGGCATGCAGGAGTTTCCCCATGGGCTCACCTGCCTGACGCAGTCAAGCATAGTAAGGGTAAATCTCTCCTCCACGGCCTCCTTGCCTGACTGGCTGGGAAAAATTGTTTCATGTTGCATTTCCTTTTATACATTGCTTCTCATTCCTTATTTACAGGACATCGGGGTTTGTCCATTTTGTCTGCATGGGGAGAACAGGGGAAGGAAACAAAAATATGACTGTAGAAATGAAAGAATAAAGTGTAAATGCGTGACACTTCTCTTTGCCTCTCAGGGGTTTATGCAAGGAGGTGCCTTGTCCATTTGGTTGGCATCAGTACGGTATGGCAGGGCACAAGCTGAAGAGGTTCCCTCTGTAGGGGCTTCACAGACACGTCCTGTTCACGTGGCTCCCTGCTGGCCTGGGACAGCCGCTGTGGGGGACAGGAGAGTTTTTGCCTTGCAGCCTCTCGCCCTGGTGAGCTCTGCAGAGGATGGCAGGCAAGGGGAAAGCCCACTGCTGCTCAGCTGGGAGCAGAGGGCGTGTAGGGAGGCCCTCTCTGGAGAAGAGAGGACAGGAAAACTCTTGATTCACTGCATATGGGACATGTCTCCCCACAGAAGGAGCCCAGGTGTGGGGGTTCAGCTGGAGGAACCCCCAGCAGGCTGCTCCACCAGACCCCAAAGCAGAGTGGGGTGAGATGCGAGAGGAAAGGTATCAGGCCAGCAGCTCTGGTCTGAATAATTTAATGTCCAAATAACTGTATAAAAGCCCTCTAAAACAAAAGAAACCAAAAAAAAAAAAAAAAAAAAAAACTCCAAAGGAACACGGGTACACGAGTTGATGCCAGTCTTCCCTGGTTTAGGGCTGTAGGCAAGCAGTTTCTGCAAGCCCTTTAGATTCTCGCTTTCTGGAGAAAATCAGCCTCGATGCACAAAAATCCCAGCTCCAGCACTGCAGGCTGACCTGTCTGTCCATCCTGCTTCCTGTGCGTGCTGGCCACAGCCATCGGCAGCAATATGCACCCACGCAGGATTAGGAAGCCTGCACGAAGCCCCTGCTCCCAGGCCCCTCTCCTTCCATGGCAGCCTCCCCAGTAGCTATGGACGCTCCTGGGAGCCTTGCTCTTTCTCCGGACAGGGACAACGCCGGGGGCTGGCGTGAGGGGTGGGGAGGGTGTTGCCTGTTGACTCTCCTCCCTGCCCTCTTTGACTTTCCACAGCAGTTTCTCACTTCCCCATGCTGGGCAGGAGCTGTGCTTCCTCCCCAGCTGAGCGGCCCTGCCCCGCGGCACGCAGAAATGCCTAGAAAGGCTGGCGAGGCCAAGGCTCCGCACAGGCTTTCGGACCGAGTGGGGGAAAGTCAGTGGAAACCCCAGCGCAGGGTGAGAGGAGCTGGGACTAAACCCCTGCCCTCTGTCAGACCATGTCCATACAGATAGCGTGGCTGGGAGCCGCTCTCCCTCTTTCACTCAGCTTCCCATCAGGGCTCCCCAAGATGCCCTGTGAAGCACTTGCAGATGTGAGAGCCCCATGGAGAGGGGAAGAGCTGCTCCGACATGGCCCTCCGGGCTGCAGGAGGGCAGCGGAGCCAGGAAGGAGGACTGGAGGTCCAGCGCTTCCACCACAGCCTGTTATATGGTGCCACTGCCCCCAAGTTGGTGCCTGAGATGAAGGTAACTCCTGGCTGGAGCAAGGCTGAGCTGCAAGGCTGAGCTGAGCAGGGCAGAGATGCCTTCCTAGGCTAGGCAGGGGCAGACACCAGCTCCAGGGTTCAAAGCTACTGTTAGGTTTTTAGGTAGGTTTCCTGAAGAAGCTGTCTGTGCACTTCTCCACTCTCTCCATAACTGTTTGAGCCCCATCAACTGATTATAAACCACACATGATGAGAACAGATTACAAAGGTATCTAAGTCCTTCCAGTGTTGGTGGCTAAATGAAAGAGATCTTAGTGTTCCTAGAGAAAAGGGAGTTTGTTTCCATCCATTCCCTCGTCCAAGTGGCAGAAAATCGGTGGCCAGCAGCCTGTAACTGATGGCCAGTGGACACGTGTGGCTGCACACCAGCACACCACACGTAGCAGGCATGGAGTCTACCTAGTGGGGTGCTGAGAGCAACAAAGAGGGTGTCCAGGCAAGGCAAGGAGAGGATCAGAAACCTGGGCAGAGGGTGACGGGGCAGCTGGAGGAGAGGGAGGCACTGCAGAGTTGTCGAACATGAGAACTTAGCATGCTGCTGGGCTCCCACCTCCCTCTAGCAACACTGCCTTCAGTCCTTGGCTGTCCCACGGCCCCGGTAATCAGGTGAAAAAGCCTTCAGGTGCACATCTCGATATGTTTTTATCTTCCTCTCTCCTCATCAGATTTATTCAATCACTTTCACATAAGTAGCCCCCCTCCAAGATTTGTCACTCTGCCACGTACCTGTTCCCACAGCCTCCTTGCTCTCAGAGCTTTGCCTCCTTACCTTGCTCTGCAACCTCAGATGCCCACACGTAACACCTGGGCTTTGCAAGGGTCTGTGACCCCTGAGTCTTTGCTTGGTAGCATAGTGAGGCTAAGGGTCTTCCTCTGCAGCTGCCAGTCACATCTGCCAAACCATTCTTAATCTCCTGCAGCCTTCAAAGTGCTTGAATTTCCTCCATCAGCTTCTCCACCTAGGATTCCCATGGGCCCATCTTCCCTTGCTTTCTCCTCATTCAAGGGACTCCTTGACCCATTGATTTAATCTCCTGGCAGTTCACCCAAGAGCCCAGATTCACTAGACTGAAGCACCCACGCAGATCCCATGTAGACCTGCATTGCTTCACCATGGGCTTTTGGTGGAGCATGTGGGGCAGCCAAGATGTGCCTAGCAGTCTGTTGGAGAGGGAGGGTAAGGTGGAGTCTGTTTTATCCCTTGCCATGTCACAACACCCATCATCCTGCAGTGACCATGTCAATGAGGATAGGTTCCTCTACCTGTGTTTGCTCTTTGCTTCCTACTGAAGAAGACTTGGGTTTAGTGACTACCCCATTGCCTGCTTTCAGGACACTGACTTCTTCTCCACTCTTGTGGGCCAGGTTCTCCATGGGAGCCAACCAAACCACCCATTTCCCAGCATGAGCCACACAGAGCTTTGCAGAGACACTTGTGGAAGCCACTGCAAGCCCATGAGGATTCTCATGGTAGACCTAGGGGAAGGAAGAGAGTCCAGAGGTGCCTCAGGAGCCAGGCAACCTGCCACGAGGTGGCACTGACACTGCATGCATGAGTGGAGGGAGGCAGCACTGCAGTGGAGCTGCATGGGAGGGTGAATGAATGCCAAATGCAGCAAGAGATGCTGCACAGGGACAGGCAGGCTGGCAGCCAGCCCCTCTTTGGCCAGGCAAAGGGTGATACCTGGGCCTGACCCCCATCTGCCCACAGAGCCTATCACCTTGGCCTTGAGACTGTCCAGAAGAAAGAGCCGCTCGTGTCTGGGCTGCATGGGCGCCTGAGACAACATGGAGCTGGGGCTGACGGAGGCAGAGCAGGGCAGGACGCAGCAAGCTCTTGCTCCTCTGTGCAGCCCTGTCTCCAGGGATGATGCTCTCACTCCTGGTCTGCCTCTAGCTATTTCGAAGGCACCCATCAGCCCGGCTTTGAGGCACCAAGCGGCGTGTTCCTGTCTGTCTTGGGCCTGTCTCAATGGTGCCTCTGTGTCACCGTGACTGCAGCATTAGCCCTTATTCCCCTGGGGGGTCCCACAGTCCCTCGGTGACGGCAGCATTGGACATGCCAGCTCATGCCTCCCGTCCTCTTCACCCTCTCCTCCCTCCGGCTTCTGTTCAAAAAGAAATGGCCCCTTCTGCCTGCAATACTTCCCAACTTCAAACGGCCCCGGTTTATTTTCGACTCTCCCCTAAATGGCTGAGGAGATGCTGCCCGGTTCCGTGAGCTGAGCCTGTGGGGGGACACGGTCCTCTTGATATTTCTCATCAGCATCCGTCCGTAATCACTACCCACTGCGTAATGACAGTAATTAGGAAGAGCGAAACTGCCTCAGGACTGGAAGCGCTGACGGAGTTAGGGGAGCCAGATGGTGTTCACACTTAAGGAAAGATTTAAAAAAAAAAAAAGAACTCCGCTTAAATCAGCCTTCATTTCCTTTACTTAGTGTCAGAAACGCTTCGGTCCTACCCAATGCCCAAGAGGCTTTGGCGCGCGCCGTGGTCAGCGCGCGGTGTGGGAAACACGCTGCCCCTCTCCGTGCCAGCGCCGGCTTGTTTAGCACCTGGAAGGGGCCGAGCTGTCCCACCGCCCCGGCGCCACGTCCCACGGAGAGAAACCCCCCGCAAAACCCTCACAGTTGGCGGCATGGAGGGAAGGAAGCAGGAAGGGCAGGCCGCAGGGAGATGGAGGCTGGCAAGAGGGGCTGTGCGGCCGCAACGCTCCCCTCAGAAACAGCGCTATAAATATCTCTCCCCGCAGCCTGTCTCCCATGCGGGGGGTACGAGGGAGCGGGGCTGCGTCGGGCGGGGGCAGGAACGGCGCTGTCAGCCCCAGCTGTAATTAGGAGGCGCCGCCGCCGGAGCCCGCAGGAACAATGGGCTGTCGCTTACCTAGTTATTACCCCGCGCAGCGGCTGTCGCCCCGCGGCGCCGCGCGTACCCGAGCCCGTGTGCCCGCTGCCGAGGGCCCGCCGCTCAGAGAGATGGGGCCGGGGTGCAGCAAGGGGGACAGGGGCGCAGCGGGGCATTGCAGGGGCCGCCCCATTGCCAAGGGATTTCCTTTCCCCCTTTGGTAATGCCTGGGAGAAGCCACGGGAGGGAGGTGGCTGGATACCCCCTCGGAGGTGGTTTCCTGGCCGCCTTCGTGCTGGGTCCATCACACTGCCGGTCCCAGCCCCGTGGTTTGACACAGGTGGGACGGTCTCGCTCCGGCCTCTCTCCGCACGTGTGCCCGCTCTCCTGCCGGGAGGCAGCATGCTGCTGCTTTCCAAACGGCCGCACCGGCTGCACTCCGCGGGCTCTTCCCGGCGGCGAAGCCGAAACCGTGCCGGCAGCCTGCGGCGAGCCAGGCCCGGCCGCTGCTCGCACAAAGGGCTGGCCCCCGTCTCGCGAGGAGAAGGGACAGTCCCACGGCTTCCCCGGGGTGACCGCCAACCGGGGCTGCGTCACAGCTGTGTGGGAACAAGGGATGAGGCGTTTGGAGGGTGAACAGAAAAAGAAACCCACAGATTTGGGGTGACTAAAGTGAAGACCCGGTGATCGGGTGGGTGGCGGTGCTTCAGAGCGGTGGGGAGGCGCAGGAGCTGGTGCACCCAGTGAGGGCAGGCACCTGGGGGACATGAGCCCTGCGGTCCAGGCCCAGCAAGGGAAAAGCGCTGGACATGAAGCAGAAAGGTCCTGGCTGGAGCACATGGCTCCTGCCACGTGTCCTAAAGTAGGGCTCAGGAAAAGCTGCATGACCAGGGATAGGTCCTGGCTGTGACACCTACCTCAGAGTCTCTCCAGATCAGTCCCACCTGCACCTAAAGCCCTTCCAGCTCCTTCACGCGCCGCTTCCCCAAGGCCCACATGCGTGGCCAGGGCAGCCATGCGGGGAGGGGAGCCGCACGCTTGTCTCATCTGCGCCTGCCTCTCCAGCACAGGGAGTCCCCTTCGCACCCCCTGCAGCTCCTGGGGTCAGGCTGGGTTCTTCCCAAGTCCCCAGGTGTGGAGAACCACGGCCTGGGCCCAGCCTTCTGCAACAGAGCTGGCCCCCAGGGACCACAGGCAGATGGTCCCTTGTACTGGCACCACTTGTTCCTGCCACATGCAGGTGCAAAGGCCACTGCTTGAAAAGGTGCTGGACATGGGAAAGCAGCCCACCTTGGCCTTTCCAAGAGCTTCCATAGCACCATCCCGTCCTGCCCGGCCCCTGAATGGACTGGGACAAAACCCGGCTACCCCAAGTGCTGTAACCAAGCAGGGAACATCTTTTGCACAGAGACTCTGCTTCAGGGAAAGTTCATGCCCAAACTACCAGCAAATCCTTTACAGCCCTGCCGGTCTCTGAGGGCTTCAGCGCTGCTGGCAGCAAGGTTGTAGCTGCTACAACTGGTGATGTTGAATTGCTGAAAGCCAAGCACAGCTTAAGGTGCTTAATGCAAGTCCTGAGAGTTATCCGTGGGTTCCTCCTGCTCTTCTCCCCTCACCTCCCCCTGCAACATGAACTTGGGTGAGAAGCATTTAGGGTGCACCAGGACTGCAGTCCGGAAGGGATCTGGTCACCAACCTGGCACTATGTCCCTGGGGCTGGATGTGACCTGCCTAAGGGCTGAGTAGGGGACCCCAGGTGGGGGAAGCTAGCCCTTGGCCATGCAGCTGTGACGGAGAGACAGGATGTGATCTCAGGATTCAGGTCTGCCCTTTGGGCTCCCTGCCCTGCTGCGACGCACATTTCCTTGGGCAAATCACTTAGTGTCTCCCTGCCTCCGTTCCCTGTCTGTCAAGCTAGGGTGGTGGCTTGCTGCCGTGAGCTCGAAGCATCTCCTGGCTTGGGGATGCTCCAAGAAAAGATTGATGTTGGCCCAGGACAAGTATAAGACAAATCAACATGTTCCTGTGGGTTTTGAGGCCTAGAGTTCCCTTTCGGGTAGCAAGTTGGATCATTTTAAATGCTCTCCTCATTCCTAGTCCTGCCTGGCAATCGTGTCCTCTCTTCTCCACCAAAGACCCCCAGGCAGGCGCTGGGGCTGGGCAGGACCCGTGTGCCCAGCGAGAGCGGGGGCGGGAAGCCTCGCAGAGTGACACAAATGCGTCCTGACTCCTGAAGTGATCAGAGGCGACAGACAGATTGTGCAGGGACTGTGTCTGGGCTCATGTCAACACGCCGTGTCGGCAAGGGATTGACCCTTCCGCGCCGCGGGCACCGCGCGGCATGGCCCGCGAGCGGTGCAGTCATTTCCCGCTGCCCGCTGCCGTCGCTGATGAGCCAGTCCCCCTTTCCCTTCTCATTAAGGGCAGGCGGGACTGACTGAGCAGCTGATGAGCGGCACGTTCAGGGTTAGACCACGCGGGGTAGCTGGTGCCGGCAGCTCCGGGAGGCGGCGAGCGGGGCTGCCAGGGACGGCTGCTGTGGCCCTGGCCACGGGCACAGGGTTGGAGCTGCAGCAACAAGCAACCCTCGTGCAAGAATGCCACATTGTGGGGAGTGAGACACAGCCTGGCCGTGCCCGTCAGTGTGGACAGAGCCCCTGCTCAGCTCATGGCCCCAGGAAGGAGCCTGCTCTGCGTGATGGGGTCTGTCCTGGGTGGTGGGCTTGGTCCTGGGTGGTGAAGAAAGTCCCGGGAGGCAGAACAGCCCCCAGACAGCCCCGGAGCCACCGGGAGCTGGGCTGAGCCCCGTCGCTGTGGCCGTGGCAGCCCTGGGGCAGCGCCGCGGCAGCCGTGCCCTTCAGGCGGAGGCAGGAGCACATCCCGCTGCCGGCGGCTCCGGTGTCGGCCCCCGGCTGCTCTCTCCTGGCAGGAGCTATTCTGAGCCCCGATCGATGGGCGAGCGCGGGAGCAGGTTTGCAGCGACGGCGAGGCAGCCGGCACCGCCGCCCAGCCTGGCGAAGGGAAACGAGAGCAGCCCGATTGATTTCGTGCTCTTCTTTCCGAGAGCAGCAGGATGCTAAAGGAGCCAGGGAGGAAGATGTGGGAGGAGGCCGGCATGCAGGGATGGGAGACCCCCATGGAAAATCCCCACATTGCTCATAGTGCTCTTGGTGATTTTACTTCATTCCCAGACGTGGAGCAGTGAGGGAGGATGTGCAAGGAGGACACATGAAACTCCCAATTAAGGACCGTCCGCACTCAGGGAAGATCCCATGGGATTTTTGAGGAGATTCTGCCAGGCCCGTCCCCCCCACCAAGGTTTCAATAATGCAGATGTCGTTTTCATTTCCTTCCTTACTGTGTTGTAGTATGACTGGGTCCTCTTAAACAGATGCTGCTGCCTGGTTTACCGAGGCTGGCATTGCACCAAGCGCAGAAAAGATGCAGAGATTAAACTGCAGGAAGAAAGCACCTGCCACCCAAAGTTGTGGCTGAGACTGAGCCGAGTTTAGCAATTTAAACAGGGGCTTATGGTGGTGGCTATATGTAAAATAACACCTTCTTTATCCATCAAATAAAATTTTTTACAAAATTCTTATTCTTCAAGAATATAATGATAGTTTTGTGAGAATTTACAAATCTATTAATTTTGAGGGGAAATCACATTGATTTTAAAGCAGGTGCTTGTAAAAATGTAGCAGCAGTAAACGCGGGTATTTGTTTTTGCTGTCCGAGCTGAGATGCTTCTCCTGCTGCGGGAGGCGAGAGGCAGGATGGCCCAGAGTGACAGCAGTGGCAACACGGGGTCCTCCCCGGGGCCGTCCTGGCGGAGCAGGGAGCAGTGCAGACACTGGACGGGTGGGTTGGCCCTGGAGGAGAGAGCTGTGCTGCTCTGCACGACTCCCAGGAGGCGACGGAGCCGCTCAGGCTTCCCTGCAGAGCTCTCCCTGCCCCCCAAAGTTATATCAAAAATAAATATATAAACGCTATTTGGGCATTAAGTTGCTAAATGTCTTCCCTGGTAATGCTCTCTTTGGGCTCCTTGTTTGCTCTTCAGCTCCTCAATTATTTATTGCCTCAAAGAAACAGGGAAACAAACTCAGCGATGCAAACTTTGTGCCCTGTAGTGACACTGTGAGTTATTTAAAAAAAAAAAAAATCCCCAATGAGTCATTTAAAAATGTATTTAATCAGCTCTAACCAGAGACACAGTATTCATGAGTAGCTGCTTACTGCCTGGCATCAGCCGGGGAGGGCCAGCGGCAGCAGTGAATTTGGATCCCTCCATTGCGCTTCCTAATATGAATATTTTGGGGGCTCTTGTCAGTGAGCTGTAAATTCGAATGTCCGCATTGATAGCCTAGTTGGAGGATAATTACAAGTTTCCTGCGTTACACACACGCACACGTTTGGGGTGGCATAAATCAGAGGCAGCTCTGCGGGCCCAGGTGGAGGGGACGAGCTCGTGCGCTGGCTGAGGCGCAGGCGGCCGGGATGGCTCCCGCTCACACGCGCCCCGGCCCCTCCACGCTGCCTCTTCCCTGGCACCCACGGGCATGGCCTCCATGGGGCGGGTGTTGCCCTACAAGTTGGTGGGCACTGGGGGCTTTTGGAGCTGTGGGGGGCTGCGGGGTGCAGAGGATTCAGGGAGGCAGGATTTGGGGGATGCAGGGAGCGCAGGGGAGGCAGGGGTGTAAGGGAGGCGAGGGAAGCCGGAATTGCCAGGGATGTAGGAGGGGCAGAGAGGTGCAAGATGCAGGCAACACAGGGAATGCAGGATGCAGGGGACTAGGGAGATGCATGGGTGTCCAGGGAGACTCAGGAGGCTGCTGGGGAGAGCGAGGGTGCAGGGAGTCGCAGAGGATGTGTGGGAATGTGACGGGTGCAGGGGGTGTAGGAGAGGCTCCTCTCCAGCTGGCTTGCCTGTGTGCATGGGTGCCTTGGGCCAGGGGCTTCAACGGCGACCGGAGCAGCAGCACAGGCCAACTCGCCGCCACTGATCGTGCCCTCCGTCGCTCCCCGCTGCACCGGGAGGTGAGGGAGGGCTCCGCGGGTGTGATGCACACCCAGCTGTCCATAGGCTGCAGTGAAGGAAAAGCAGCTGGGAAAACGCTGCTCTGGGAGGTGTTCACAGGAGAAGATTATCCTTTGCTCGCTCCGTGATTGCAGTCCAAATCCAGAGCAAATCACAGCTAAAATGTTCATGCCTAAATTGATACGCACTTTGAACCCGGGCTTAGCTGCGCGGCAGCAAGGACGCGTTAAAACCCGCCTCGCTGCCAGCAGTGCTCAGATCCTCCCTTCCCTGTCAGCGGAGCTCACGCATGAGGTCCGAGCTGCGGAGCTGGGCTCTGCCCAGCGCTCAGCATCCCCCCAGCTCCCCAGGGCTCCATGTTCAGCCTCCGACCTTCTCCTTCCTACACGCGAGGAGCCACCCGCCCGTTAACGTCCGCTTGGTCACTGCTTGACCCTTTGCTCTGCTGGCCCGTGGAGCTGCAGCGAGCCCAAGAGCTGCTCTCCTTGCAGGCTGCTGGCAGGCCAGGCTCTGGTTAATCTCGAGTGCCAGGAAAGCAAAGGGCATAATTTTAGGAGAAGCGTGTGAAATCTGTTCTGGCAGATCAAATGAAGAGCTCTCAAGCAAAGGGAAAGAATTAACATTTGCAAAAGGTCCCTGCAAGCAGAGGATTCCCAGCAGGCAAACCACAGTGACCAGCCTCAGAGATGATGCTTTGTTTTTCTGACTGGGATTAGTCAGGTTGGAGACACAGAAAAAGACCAGAGATCCAAGTGAGGGGTGCTGCATATCAGGACAAGCTGGGATCCTGCTAGACCTGCCTGGGGAAAGGTCTAGGGATGTCTGGTGGGGGGAAAATAAAAGTCCTTGGGCTGCAGTGTTACTACGGCATGATATATTTGTGGAAGAAATCAGAGAAGGAAGGATTTCTGGGATCTGACTGAGATCAAGAGCGTCATGAATATCAATTCCTGTTTGGAGTAGGATCTCCTCCATATCCGAACTCCTTTTCCCTGCCAGCCCCTCTTCCCCACATGATAGATTCACAGAGAAGAAAGAAAAAATCCTGAAGTCTGCAGCCTGTGATTCATCCTTACTATATTTGAGTTTATTATTAGAAAGACGAAAAAAATAGCCAAAGCTGGAATTACAGATTTAGTAAGCAGGAGTGCCTATTTCAGCATATACTGCTCTCCTAATAACTCTGACGCTCCAGGAGACGGAATTACACCCTCTCTAGCATTAAAGCAGTGTCCCATACAGGTTAGTTATACATCTGAGCGAGTATATTACGGCAACGAGTCCTTCAGGAGCAGCAGTGTTTGGATTCCTGATGGTGCCCACTCAGCAAGCCAAGCAGGCAGGAGGCACCAAATGTGCTCTTTGAAACCTCTGCGACTAAATGCAGCTTCCTATTAATATGTGCCCAAATTCCACCCCCTCCTTCTCAGTAGCCAGTGAGAAAAAGGAGATTTTTCGGTCCATGAGGTTTGTAGGCAGGACAGTTTTCCAGCTCTTCTCTGGTCAGCCAAGAGTGAAGGGGAAAGAAACTCCATGCCTGTGGTCTCATTGCTGTGACTCATCTCCTTGCTCCAAGCGCCCAGATTTGGGTGGGCAAATTAACAGATCCAGTGCTCTAACCTTAGTGCCTAATGCACTTATATCTTGCACTTAGGCATCTTGGGCTGAGGAAGATCCAAGAGGCCGGAGGCTCATCCGGGGTGCTGAACGAAGTGACACAGGGCGATGACCCCGGTGGCCGCAGGGTGCAGGTCCCAGGGGCTTGGAGCACGACAAGGGGGATGTGGCGGGGCGGGAGCAGGCAGCCTGTCTCCGTGCGTCCCTGCCTCCCGCAGCCACCGCTTCCCTTTCACGCTGCCCTGCGTTGCCCATGTGGAGGAGAGCAGCCGTCCTGCCCGCTGCGAGCGCGGGCAGCGTGCCCGGCCGCCGCGGCACGGCCGCTCGCCGCTCTGCCTCCCCTCTGAACCGCTACGAGTGTTAGAGCAGCTGGGGTATCTGCAGCCATCCGCAGAGCGCACCGCTATTTTAAGAGCTTTGGGGTTGTTAAGAACCCGGGCTTGTTCAATATTGTGACTCTCTGAGAAAGTTGTTTTCCAGGCTTTAATAAATCGTCAGCCTGCTGCACGAGCACGAAGATGCAGGAGCAAACAAACTCCGCGGCAGCCCCATGGCTGCTGCACTCACCCATGCTAGGAGGGAGCATCTCCTCGTGCCACCTCATCCCTGGAGCCCCCCGCTGCCTCCTCGCAAGCCTGGCGCCGGCCCCAGCAGCCAGATGCACTTGCTCAAGCCAGCATGGCACTAGCAAAGCACCGGGGCCCAGAGCCCGCTCCAGCTGAAAAGCTCGCAGCCGCTGAAAGCGCCTTGTGCCCCAGCGCAGCCCTGGCCAAGCTAGCCCTGAGCAGCTGGGTAGGCAGCACCAGAGCCCCTTGATCAGCCCCAAACGTAGCCGAGCAGCAGCCCGTGATGGCCCCGTGTGCCATCGGAGCCGCTTGGCCAGGCGCTTGCTCGCTATGGTGCAGCGCCGGGCACAGTGCAACTGGGGCAGGAGAGGAGGTAATGGGCTGCCATCCAGTAACAGCAGGCACTGTGTCTTGCTCATAGCCGTGTTATCTGCAAGGTCTCGTTTGAGCAGACAGGTAAATACTGAGGCTCGTCGGCAGTCTGGCACTGGGGCAGCCTCTTGTTGGTTCCTGGACCTGACTCTGCAGAGCAACGGCAGCGCCATGCAGCAGCAGCCCTTGCAAGAGGCGCTCCAGGTGCTCCTGGCGGCCAGCATGCCCTGCACGGCTCTAACACGTTCCTGGAAGCTCCTCTTTGCAAGGGCAGCTCTCGTCTCAGGCACAGCGGTCACGCTCACGCCTCCTTAGCAAATCCAACTGCTCCCGGCCTCCCAGGTGGCGCTGGTCTCAGCACCCTGCTGACAATCAACTCACCAGATCCCGGTGACTGAGGCTGTTTCTGGACACCGTAGTCTCCCTCATTTGGGTATCCTGGATGTCTGGAGGGAGATTGTCACTCAGTTCCCATGAGACTGGCTTCTTCATGCCTGGCCATTGCAGACCCAGCAGCTGCATGCACACGATAAACCCAGCCCACATGCAACCCCCAAGTCAGTCTTATCCTTTGCCCATATGCCTGGGCTCTCCAAGGGGACAAGGCCACCAGGCAGAGCGCCCAGCATCTGGGTGAAGCATGCTGAGAGCTCATCTGCATGGAGGCATGGGAAATGCAGATGAATTATCCCATGGGATTGCAATGCACTGCCCTGAGCAGCTTGGGTTCTGGAGGTCATCAGAGCCATGGCGTGCACCTCCTCGTGCAAGGAGAGAGCACACCAGCTCGGCGTGGGGCACAACACTGTGCTTGCTTTGGCACAAAGTGAAGATCTGCTGCGTGTGGGGGCAACCGTAATTCCTCCAGCCCCAAGGAAGCAAAGGATGGGCACACGAGTGGCGACTGGTGGGACGGTGCTTTGCAAGCAGCTCAGATTGCATGCACTACATT
Organism: Rhynchotus rufescens; assembly: GCA_032273925.1. Lineage (NCBI taxonomy): Eukaryota > Metazoa > Chordata > Aves > Tinamiformes > Tinamidae > Rhynchotus > Rhynchotus rufescens. The sequence continues at coordinate 25,782 of JAVCKT010015810.1, forward strand.
GGAGCTTTCTGTGCGGCCAGGTTTGCTGCAAGAGATGCTGAGGGAGTTGGGCTTTGGGACTGCAAAGTACTGGGTTACCCCAACCACTCTCAGGGGAGGTGATGGCACCTGTATTTCTGTCCCTAGCCTCGCAGAGAACATGTGGGAGGTATTTTTATCCTCCTGCCAGCTCCCTCAGTCACCGATGCTTACTTTAAATGGGTCAAGAGGGAATAAAGATGCAGCAGCCCTCGCTCCCACTCTGCCTGTCTCAGAGCACATTTACCAGTGATATTGACTTTCCCTCCACTTTGGCTTCATCACAGCCAAGTTCTGCCACGGACCCGGAGACCCGAGGGAGATGGTCCCCGGTCGGGCAGCGTCAGCCACAATTAGCTTCTCGTTAGAGGCTGGCGCTGCCGCCGCGGTGCCGCACGTCAGGCCGGCGCGGCCGCTCTCCGGGGCACAGCCACGCTGCTCCCTGCATGGGGAGCAGGACCGCGTCCACCTGGCCAGCAAGCGGCTGGGACAGCCCTTGTGGTGCACGATGCGGGAAGCTGCGGCCTGCAACGTGTGCCAGCGTGCCCCCAAGTCTGCCCTCTGCGCCAGGGCCATGGGAAGCACCTACAGCTTCAGCAGCCACAGCCTGGGGCTCCCCAGCGGTGCCAAGGGGGCAACGTGCAGCCCCACATCAGCTGCCCGTCCGCAAGCAGCGGCGCCAGCCCTTGGCTGGGCCAGGACATGTTCAAGGGCTCGCTTGCGGCCGACGGCAGGGCCCAGCTTCACAGCGCTCGTGGCCCAGCACGATTTCTGGCCACGGTCGCGCCTGCAGATGAGGCTCTGTTTGGAAGGGGACAGAGCTGGGCTGCAAGGTGACCTCCAGAGCCGAGCATGGCAGGAGCCACACGCACCCGGGGCTGACTGGGGCCTAATCTCTGTGACATCTTTTACCCAGGGAGGGAGAGAAAGACAGCAGGAAACCAAGGGGGTTGGGGCCGGCGGGGAGACACACGGATGACAGAACGAGGCAGCCGCCTCCATCACGTTTAAGGGAGCTCGTTTCCCTCCTGTCTCCTCGGATCTGTCCGGGCGCTGCACTCGCACGTAAGCGAGCAGCACAGCTGCCCCGGGGAAGAGGCGAGGGTGGGAGGCGACTGGCTTGGCGGGAGACGGCGGGAGAGGAGGCGCCGCCGAGGAGGGCGCTCCGCAAACCGGGCGGCGCGGGGAGCCCTCGCGGCCTGCCCGCCCGCCGCACCCCACAGTGCTCCGGGCCCCGCGACGCCAGCCGCCCCATGGGACTTAAAAAAAATAAAAGAAGAAACCAAAGTCACATATTTTAGGATTTTAGGACTTTTGTTGTTGTGCCTCTGGTTCCCATGCCTCCAGGCTACCCTGTCTTTATGATCGCAGGGCTTTTCCCTGCCAAGGCTGAGCTCCGCAGGCACATCCACCAGCAGGAAAGCTCGGAGGAGCAGGAGACCCCGGGCAGCACCCACACTCCTTGCAGCCGCAGGGGATGGCGGGTGCTGGAGGAGCCCTGTCTCCCGAGGAGCTGGGCTAGGGGACGGGGTCCTGCTGCCTGCGGCCTAAGGTTTAAGCTGCACCTTAGGCTGCAGTTTAAGTTGCACTCATGGTGCAAGGAGAAGAAACGCAGAGCAGCAGGGAGAACCACAGCAGCCCAGGGAGAACCACGGCATCCCTGTGAGAGCAGCGTAGGGCAATCACTAGCAGGCTGGTGCTGTGGCCCCAGGAAATCCTCCCTCCCCGACTGTGCCAGCTCACGAGGAAGGGAGGCAGCATGCCGGGAAGCAGCAGGGCTCGCAGAGGCATCCGTCCCCCCGAGCTAAGGGACCCACAGAAAGGTGCAACGGGAAAATGTCTCCTGCGATGATGTGGAAGATGATGGCAGAAGGGCTGGTCAGGTGTTGCTAATTTCTCAGACCACTCTTTCTTTTCCTTTCTTTCATTCCGTTTTCTTGCCTTTGTGAGGCAGCACAAAGTGAGTTGGCCCTTGGGAAGGAGAGGAGAGGAGAGGAGAGGAGAGGAGAGGAGAGGAGAGGAGAGGAGAGGAGAGGAGAGGAGAGGAGAGGA
>JAVCKT010015812.1:0-19741 GCA_032273925.1 Rhynchotus rufescens
GGACAATCTTCCTGGGTTTCTAGACAGGACTGCTGCGAGGGCTGCATTCCCACAGGCTGGATGGGGAGCGTCTGCGTGGCCACCGTGCCATTGATATTGCTGCTCCACAGCTGAGGGAAGCCTCTTTTTTCTCACTTACAGATATTAAATGTCAGCATCAGCAGCTGGCGTTGTGCAGCCAGCACAGTGAGCGGGAACATCTAGGGGAACATGTGGGCTCAGTCTTGGCAGCGGATACAGAGGGAATGCAAATGCGAGCAAGCAAAATGCGAGCAGGAAAGCACTCCTCAGCCAGCCTTTTCCTCTGGCTGTAGCTCTACAAGGGCTGCCCCCTCCTCCGAGTGGCAGCTCCTAGGAAGGGGGCTGGAGAAGGCAGCCCCAGGAGCCTCATGGCTGCCCTTGGTGGGGATCCATGGCACAGATGCTGTGGTGTGGGAATTGCCCCCAAGCCAAACAGTGAGGACAGTGCAGCTTGGAGGGACATGCCAAGGAGTGTTTGTCCCCACAGGTACCCTATATGACTGAGGATATGACTCCGCGTGGGTGGGACAGGCAGAGGGGTGTCACATGGAGCCCTCTCCCTCCCAGCACTGCCACGCTCCTGCCCTGATTCCACCAGTTATTTTTGCAGCTTCCCTCACCCTCCCACGCCCTGTTACCAGCCGAGAGAGAGGAAGCAGTCTGAGGCCGGGGCCCCTCTGTCCAGCACCGGAGGGACTGACCCCTTTGACACTGGGGATTTTCTGAAAAAAAAAAAAAAAAAAAGAAAAAAGAAGAAATCCTCCCACCGCTCTCCAGCGCACGGCGGCTGTCCTCGCCCCCGCCGCACGCCCCCGCTCCCCGGTGTCCCCGCCGGGCCGGCGCGGGCGGCAGCAGGTGCTGGGCGCTGCCACCGCCGCGTTCCCCGCGCCCTCCCCGCGGGAGGCACCTTGCGCCTCATCCCGCCTTCCCCGCTCTCCTCCTCCTCCTCCTCCTTCCTCCCGCCCCGGGCGGCCCTCGCGTGTCGCTTTCCATTGCACTTGGAGATATTTTCGGGTGGCGGGAGCCGCCTCGTCATTTCCGCCAGGAGAAAAAGCGCCGCGCGCCGCAGCCGCGGAGAGGCGCGGAGAGGCGCGGAGCCGCCGCGCTCAGCCGCTGCAGCGCGGCCGTCACGACCTGCCGCGGGGCGCGCAGCGGCAGCAGCAGCAGCAGCGGCACCACCGCCGCCACCACCACCCGCGCGGGGCTCCGCGGGGGCGGGAGCGCCGGAGCGAGCAGCCGCCTCCTCCCCCTTCCTCCTCCTCCTCCTCCTCCTCCTCCTCCTCGCTGCCGAGCCGGCAACATGAACTGAAATCCCCGGAGACGCAGCCGAGGCGGCGAGCGGAGCGGAGCGGCGCGGCGCGGCGCGGCGCGGAGCGGCGCGGGGGGCAGCGGGGATTTAGCGGCTTCTCCTGCCCGCCCGTCGGGGCAGCGGCGCGGCCCGGCGGAGCGCCCTGCGGCTCGGCACGGCCCGCGCAGCCCCGCGCAGCCCCATGGCTCTCATCATGGAGCCCGTGAGCAAGTGGTCGCCGAGCCAGGTCGTGGACTGGATGAAAGGTGAGCGGCAACGCGCCGGGCCCGCCGCGCCCCTCCGCAGGTGCGGGCACGCCGCGCCCACTCCCCATCCTCCTCCTTCTCCTCCTCCTCCTCTCCGCGCTGGGCATCGCCATCTCCCCGCGCGTTTCGTCCGGGGAGCCTTTTTTTTCCGAGGGGGAAGGATAGCGGAGCCCGTCGGGTCCGCGCCGCCGGGCGAGGCAGCAGCGCCCGGCGCAGCCCGCGAGCCTTTGTTGCCCGTGGGGGCGGCCGGCGACCCGCCAGGGTCACAGGGCCAGGGGCAGCCTCCTCGAAGAGGGGGATGTCCCCAGGCGCTGTCGGTGCAGAAAGGGGTCGTTTGGCCCCCAAAAGCGAGGGGGCGGGCGCAGGGAGTCCCCCCGCGATAAAAGTTGGGGGCGGCCTGTGCGGCTGGGCAGGGAGCGACACGCGTGGCCGCGGTGTCGCGTGCGGGGCGGCCGGGCCGGAGCCCGCAGCCCGCAGCGGCCCCGACCCCTGTGCGGGGCGGCGGAGCCCGGCGCCGCGATCCCGCGGGCCGCTGCTCCCCAGCGAGAGGAACCGCGTGTTGGAGCAGGTCCTGCAGCTCCTGGTGCCTCCTTCCTACCTGCCGCCTTCTCCCTTCCCACAAGGAAAGCGCAACGGGAATAAAAATTGCGCTTCAGGGAATATTTTCCTCTTATTCTGCAGATACAGGTGTAGCTTTAAAACTGTAATTTAAAAAGTTTTATGCATATACATACACACATCTATATATTACCTCTAATCTAGGCTGCAGCTGTGTTCAGAATAAATCACCGTCCAGTATTATATATCTTCTTATAAAGATAGACTGGCCGGATGGACGCAACTTTTTGAACAACTGCTACATTGTGGAAGTTCTTTGCAACATGCTGCATGCTACTAATGTGACAGTTTCATCATCTTTAAAATTTCAGGCATATGGCATATGTTTTCAGTTACTCTGTCTTGGCATTTCTAGCCATCGAGTTATAATTATGGTTGGTAATGTAGAGAGTTTTGCAGCTTTTGAAGCATCCTCAATCCTTAAAATGAAAAGAAATTAAAAAGGATGGTTCATTATCTAAGAAATGTTCAATCTTAAATTAAAGTCTACAGATGATCAATATTAAAAGTGCCACTTTTAATGTTAGAATGTATTATTGCAGCTATTTAGCCTCTAACATTTTTACTTCTAAAAAAAGATTGTGTAGGAGTTATTTCAAATCGGTGTCTGAGATGCCTCCCCGATGTTTCAGGAATGCAGGAAAACTAATGAATTTGCAGATACTGCATTTTAAAAACCCTTCAAAAATGTAATAAATGTTTTTCATAAATGACAACTGAAATATGTTGCATGTTCTCTTTGATATATTGCATCCATATAAAGTCAATTATTTAAAAAAACAGGCTTGCTAGGTAAAATGTAGTATTAAAATTATGAGTTTTTTTGACTCTTGGCAGTTAGAAACCTGTAGGTTTGCGGATCTGTTTTAAAAATAATTATCTGAACTTTAGGAAAAATAAATAATAACAGTCACTCCTAATTTTTTTTTTTTGTTGTTCATTATAAAGCTTGCTTTCAAACATTAAAGCTGCCTATTTCGGTGAGAATGCTCAGTTGCTTCTCTGAACTTACAATTTTACTGAACAAACAAATATATATTGTTTCAAGCTTTTGTTTCTTTGTTTTGTATGCAGAATTACATATGAAACTTCATTTAGAGTGACTGGAAAAGAGCTAAAGCACCTGTCTTTGACTAGAACTGCTCAAGCAAAAATGCCTGGATAGCCAGTACAGCTTCAAAAACTGAGCCTAGAAATCAGTAAGATCAGCAGTGGTGTGCAGCTCTTGTTCTACCTTATGGATTACACTTTGCTAAGTTTGGAAGGAAAGGCAGTTGTGGATAGGGGCAACTTTATTTTCCTTGCTTATTGCTTGAGGTATTGCCAAACGTCAGTCTTGAAATCCATGCAAAAACAAGGTCCTTCCACCCCTCAAAAAACAGTATTTTCCCCAAACTGCATTACAGAAAATGTCAGAAATAGCAGATGTGGTTTTGAAGTTATAAGATGCATCCAAGATGGATAAGTGAGTAAAACACAGACATATCTTTCTCGAGAAAACTTTGCAGTGGAATGCATTAGTGGTCTTTGCATTAATGGAAGTCAATCCTTATTTGCATAAATTACATAAAACTCCTGGAATATTTTGCTGAGTTGCAGGGGTTATTTTACTGAATTTTAAACACTGAACTTGGTTTTAACCTCTTCTTTTAAATAACTGCTACATTATGTAATATGTCTGCTAAGAGTAGCTCTTTAAAGGCATTCTTCAGAGCAAATTTCAATGTTCAAAGCAAAGGGTTTTTTTGAAAAGGGAAAATCCTACTGTTTAACATTGTTTACAGTTATCTGAAAGTAAGGGGAAATGAAACACTTTAGGTTTTATTGCTCTCAGTGTTTTTGTGATGGTCTTGCTGGTATGACCTGAGCCCTTGCAATAAAAGGCGCTGTCTGGAATTCTTTATTTAGGCAAAAGAGCCATTACATCAGGGACATTTGTTTCAGTGCAATGATAAAGCTTTGGGCCTAAAACTAAAGATGAGAGGAACGAAAATGGGGAAAGCTTTCCAACTTTCAAGAGAATGTTACATAAAAGTGCTGAGCTCCTGGTTGGACAGTTGGATAAGGAGCAGGCTCAAGACCCACGAATATTTGTTGAGTAAATACAATCTCTCAAGCAGATTTTCATTGCTTAATGTACACAGCTGGTCTGTGATGGTCTATGAACTCTTAACTCTGCCCATATTCAGAGATGTACCTGGAATAGATTTGGCAATTTAGTGGCTGTCTGCGTTTTTATCCATGCAAATCTATACAATAATAAGTTCTGGAGTAAAGTACCCAATGTTAATCAAAAATTTATAACTGAAAATGATATATAAAAAATAGAGCTTATGTCAGTAGTTTTTTTTTTTTTTTCATGTTTTAAAGTGAACTCACCTACAGTGAATTAACTGTCATAGAGCTGAAAAACAAGCAGCTGGATTAGCTCTTTTCTCCCATGGGATTGCATATTGTATGCGGAGGATAAAATGAATATTGAGGTGGATTCAAACTGTGTATTACTTCGCTTTTGGTATATTTGGTACTAATTTTAAAGGCCCTGCATGGATCAGTGAGCTGAAACTATGTCAATCAACTCCTCTGCCTTTCCTTTTGAGGACATATGTGGATTGCACCACAGTGCTGTGAGTAGCTGACATGTTGCATAGGTGATCATCGTGAGACGTCATGGCTTTTGCTCTCTTCTGCTTCAGATATGTCTCATGTTTCTGAGGTCCTCAGAAAACTCAAACGCAAGACACTTGATTGAAAACATCCTGACATTTGGAAAGTAATTGGGACCTGCATTTTTAACTTCATTTTGTTATTTATAAGGGCTGTAGTTTCATACGATCTTGATATTTTTAACAGTATTCTAGTTTTAATTCAGTGCTAGCCTCACAAAGGCAGGGTCTGGTAAAAAAAAATGTAGTCCACTTGGAAAAAACAAAATTGCTTTATCTAATGAAGCTTAAATATTTGTTTCCCATTTGCTAAATGACACTTCATAGAGTGAATATTTAACGGCTGTTATGGCAGTCATTGAAGAAGCTGAAACCTGAGCCTGATTGCTCTAAAGGCTCCTAATGCTGAGGAGTGTGGGCTTTTTACTTATATAAAGCCTGTTTACTAGTGTTTAGAAGGGTATATATTTTTAGAAGGACAGAGAGAAGAGAATGTGTTAGCAAATTGAAAACAGAGTGGGAAAGTTCCCCATATAACTCATTTAATATTGCATGGTTTTAACGGAGTTTCTGTCTACTTGTCGTGTATGGAGATTCATGGGCATTTTCAGAATGATCCGTGTTTGCACTGGTGGCATCACTGGCCGATGACAACTGTGCTCGAGTTAGTGTAACTGGCATTGCACATTCATCAAGAAAATGCAAGTGTTTGTGGGAACACTCTGAAACGAAAGGCTCCAACATTTTATAATAATAATAACAACAACAACAACAACAACAATAGTAATAAAGACGTGTTGTTATGGGGGTCCTTTTGCATCCACTCCTGTTTGTGCTTGAGCACAGAGTGCCATGACTTCAGGGTCAGTACATAGATCCCACTAGAGCTCCTCAATGATAAAGGAGAACAGGTAGGCTCATAAGTGAAGGCATCAAATCCTCCTCAGGTCTGGGATCCAGCTTATGGATTTGGGTAAACAACAGTGAGATTGACTGTATTCAGGGTCATGATAAGAGCTATTTGCAAAGCTCTTTTTTTTTTTTTTTTTTAACTTGACTTTCTCTAAGTTTCTGTTATATATAGACTTCAGAAGAAATCTTTTTTCTAGGATGGACTGTAGTGCCCCAAAAATATATGAGCTGACTTAAGGTAGAAAGGAGGTACACTTGAATGTATGCATATACCTCACTTCGGGCTTTCACATTTCTCTTTCTTCACAGTTTTCAGTAATTTACTAAGATTCTCCTTTATGCTCTTATGCTGCTTTTCTTGTTCCCCCCTCTTTTTTTTTGAGCTGCCTTAACAAACTTACAAACTTGAGAAATAGAAGTAATGTGCAAGTGGCAGAGTTGTCTCTGGGAAACAAAAGATGCATATTTAATAAATATTAAAAATGCTGCAATTCCAAAATTTTTGTTCTTAGGTTGTATGGTTGTATAGATGGCAGATGAGCTGCAGAATAGTCATCAATGTGACTAGTCATTGCTAAGTGCCATGTATGCAGTAGATCTGATGTTTTACATTTTGCCAGCAATAGAACAAGAATTTTTCCAAGAAAAGTAAACCGAAATTCTGTAGTATCAGAGGGAGCATTTGGTACTCCATTAGCTTTTAAGTGATACTATTAAAATGAGTTATGACTCTTCACTGTAATATTTAACAAGAAAAGCTGAGGGTAAACAAAATTAGCCTGTATTTAGAGTTTAATTATGATGAGCCCCTGAAATCTTTTTTATTGGCCGAAAGATCAATGGCCACCCCATCAGCAACAGCTCTCTGTTCTCGAGCATCTCAGTTTCTGATGAGATACTTTGACAGCCTTGCTTATCAGCTGAGAACCAAACTAAAATTGAAACTCCTATGTGACAGTGCCTAACAACCCTGGTGTTGCCATAGCAAAGGCAGTGTTACATAAGCAGGCACCCTGCACATAATTCATCCAGACAAATCTGAAACATAACATGAAAATTAATTTCTAAATTAATAATCTTTTAGGGAGGGAGTTTTCCTTGATGAGGTGCTCTCGCTCACTACCAAAATTAACATGTTGGTTGTAAAGCTCTTTTAACGCTGCCCCTTTGCACCTTTATTTTGTTTAAACATATTGTTCTGTTTCTGAAACATCTGCTAGTTTAAATATGGCCTCACAATATGTTTTCTCAAGTGCTTTTTTTTTTTTTTTTTTTTTTTGCAATTAAATTAAGTTCCAAATTAAAAAATTATTAAAATTTATTTGCACACCACAGTGTTAAAACAATTTACAAATTCCTTTTATGGGATCAAATGAATGTGAATATATGTATTTTTAGAGTCTTTGCTGCTAGTTGTCTTTTAGTGTTCTGATAAACTAGGCACTTTTTTTTGGTAAAGTCTAAATTTGACAAATGGTCCAGCCTTTCTCTCTGATCCATAGAAGTGTAGATAACCATTTAATCCCAGTAAAGTTGCTGTAGGATTTGGCTGTACTGTATTTCTCAGAGTCAAGTAGTAGATTTTGTTACTAATTTCAAAAGGATTAGGACAAAGTTGTTTCCTGAGAAAATTCTTTATGCCTGGGTTCAAAGGCATGCGGCTAGGAGAAAGATCTCTCTTCAGATTTCTGTTCTATATAGTTGCTGTTTCTTTTGCAAGAGGTTACCATTTCTTAGAAAATTCATAGGATAACCATATTGATGATCACCATTAGCAAATGCTTATCCTGGTTTTACTGAGAGGATAAGCTGGCTTTAGAGTTCTATGTCCAAATAAAACAAAATTATACTAATATCACTGTTAACACTAGTTAACTTATATAATGAAGCATAGTGTTGTTGGGATAGTGTTGCTGAATTATTAAGAGAAATGTTGTAGAAAAAGATTTCCCAAATATCTTATTGAAAAAAAATAGTATTCTGGAAGGACTGTGTAGTGAAACTATGAAATATCGCATTTCCTTCCATCTTTTCAAATGCCTCTACTTTTTCTAAAATGCTGAAGTATGGAGATCAGCTGTTTCTTTCGAAAAGAAAATGATCTGCGGACCAGCCTTTTGCCTGTGAGGTCCTCAAAATATAGAGGGACTCTGACTTCTGTGGCCTTGGGACAGCTGGACCGAGCAGGACACTTGCTCTGGCATTAGAAATTGCTGACTGCTCAGCAGCAAGTCCCAGCTTTTCCCGCTAATGCTTTTATTTGCTGGAGGCAGAGGTTGATCTGCTGGACCCACAAACTGGAGCACTATCCTTTCCTGCCTACCTTCCTCCTTCATCATGGATAACGGTTAAAAAATGCCTGAGAGAAAGGGATTTTTTCCTCAAGGTTTCTCGTGTAGGGAATTACGCATCAAATTCCCCACTGGCTGGGTATCAAGTCATTTTGAAGTGCTGGAAGATTGAAAATCTAGCTCTTTTGTGTTTTGCATAGCTGCCAAGTAATGTTTTCTTTGAGAAAATAGCTGTGGACATGATCTTGTAGGGTGCTCATTTCCTTTTCCTTATTTTTTTTTTCCGAAGGTAGAAATTTAGAGCACTTGGTACTTCAGATGAAGTGTTTAGGAGAGTGATTTTAAAGTGTTTGGCCTTACGTGTTTAACATCTGCTACCATACCATATGGTGGGAATTTCCAAGTAAACTGTTAATTAATATATGAGTGTTCCAGAGTAAGCTGTAATTAAGCTGTATTCAACTGAAATACATCATTTCAATACCGTGGGATATGAAATGTTGTAGTTTTGTATTATACCTTTTCTGCTCTGTGAAGAAGAGGGCAGAAACTTGCTGAAAATGAATTGAACCTTTAGATTAAAGGTTAAAGTAGCTTTTCTAAACAAGTGTTTTCTAAATAAGATTCAGCAGCAGCATCTCTTGTTTTAAGTGGAAAAGGGTCGTCTGCTTGGTAATGCTGGTTTTTAGGTCATGAATGCTGTAGCTACTGTCCTGCTAGGGTTTTATTGGAGTCTGGACTGGCAGGTCAGGGCTCCCATGTTTCCATCTGGGAAAGCCAGAACAGAGAAGAAAAAAGAGCAGCTTATTTGCTCACAGGGGAGGAAATAAGGGGGGGATGCCCACATCCCCCTGTGGGCAAATAAGAGGTCGGGGGTCTTCAGCCCCTGTTATGGAGGCTGGTGGCACCGGCTGGGCCGTGCCTATGCCACCCGGGCCGGTGTGTCCTGCCAAACAAAGTCATCTGGTGTGACCTGTCTGAGATGGCCTGCAGGAGCTGCGGGGTGTGAACCAAGATCTCCTCGTTGGCCACCTTCTTAGCAGGATGGGTAAGCACATGGATGCTGCTGGCCTTCCAGACAGGTCACCTAGGGTCCTGCCTGCTGCTGAGCATGCTCAGTGGCAGAGCAGAAGTTTGTGGTAATCCTGGCTTTGTTGAACTGCAAAATTTATTTTCAGTCTGGCCAGTTCCACCAGTGGCCCATAGCTACAGCTAGAAATGACCTATTTTAAAATAGGCTCTTCCTTCCCCAGGCTCCCGTCCTTTTCTTTTTTCCTTCTCTCCTGATAATCTTCATGCCAGTAAAAAGGTGAAGAAAATTGTCCGCTACCCAGAGACTGTCCTGATTGATATAGATGGGATGTTTTAGTGCAGTGGGAGTAATGCATTGGGTGACATTTTTACTGCTGAGCCAACACGGACAACTCACATAGCAATTAAAAGGGAACACAGGAGGCCCACTGGCATCCTTCAAAGCAGCAGGAAAGCCAATACTTCCATTTTAAATGTTGAAATCTGTGGAAATATATTTGTCTCCTTGTTGTATGACTGGCACGTACCTTCTTTTCTTACTTTCATCGGTTCAGTTTTCTTCATTGCTTTCTCACAGTTGATATTTTGGCTAGCTTTGGTGCGGCCAGTAAGGCCAAGTGCTGCGCTCGCCTGGCTTTTCCTCGGGATTTGCAAGGAACGTTGGTGCCAGGCCTGGTCGCGTGCAGATCGGAAGCTGCAGTCCCAAGAACTAACTTAATGCCACGTACCGTCTGCCGTGATGCGTGTGCACTCTCTGCTTTGTGCAAACCCATTAGAAACTGAACAAATAACAGATCTTCTCTTAGCCTGAGCGAGCTGCCGGGTCCAAAAATACCCTCTCGTGTGTGCAGCAAGGCTGGCTGCCTTGCTTAGTGTTCCCTTAGTGTCACGGCTACAGCCCTGGCTCTCTGTCTCCAGCTCCCTTATGACAGCAAGCATGGCACCTTTTATTTCTTATTTTTGACTTGTTTTGTTAGAATTAATTCAATAAAATTGCATATCTATTTGTGAGTTTTTATTTTTGTAGTCTGCTTCATTTTTTTTTTTTTTTATTGTTTCCCAAACTGTCTGCAAGTGGGCTGCGATGAAGCAGTCATTGCTGCTTTCCAGAGAGGTGTTTATTGCCTTGTTCAAATACTGTGCTCATACTGCAGGTTTCATCTCAAATGCGAAAGCTTACTGTTTCTTAAATCTGCCTGCAGTGCCCCCCAAGTCCTTTTGGAAAGTGTCCGTGATCAGTAATTTCACTGGTGTGTGCTAGTCATTCACATCAGACATATTTTTCATTGCTTTTGCCATTATTTTGAACCATATGGGTCTTAGCTGTTTAATGCAGTCTGTGGTCCAAAGCCTATTTCTGGAGCCCTGATAATTGAGTCCAAGAGCACGGTGTAGTGTGAATAATTTGTCATGCTCCGTATGTGGATTTGAGAGAGAAAGAGAGAGAGAGAGAGAGAGGTTCAGCCTGAATCATTGGACACAATTTCCATTTAAGTGCCAATGTGAGCACTGAGGGGAAGAGGACAGTTTCTTATCAGAGAAAAAAAGAAGTTATATATAAGATAGAGCTTCTGGGGAACAAAGTCATTTTTAAACAGGACTGGATACTACATAGCTTTCTAAACATTGTTTTAAATTTGGCAAATTACATTGCTAGCACAATGTCTGAATGCATGCATGAATTATCCAGGAGCTGCTCTCGGCCACTCTAGAAAGTAAGGTGGTGCTCAGGCATAAAACTTCTGTGTTCCTACAGTTAGTTTGTTTCCATCTGTGTGTGGTTTGTTTGTTTAATGAAGAATCTGATGTACCTGATAATTTCTTTAAACCTTGGCTTAAATAAAACAGTTGAACAGTTTGAAGGATTTCTATCCATCTCCTTATCAGAAATGGCATTATTAGAAAATGCTTTTACAAGCATAGCCATCCAAAGTCTTGGGGAAAAGAGAGAAAAAAGAAATGTTGTGCAAGATAAAACATCACTTTTCTATAAAAACATTCCCAAAATATTATGAGGTATATATATTATTCCTTAAGAGATTAAAAAAAAAAAAAAAAATTGCTCCAGAAAGTTGAAGGTAAATTGTTGATAGTTGCTCTGATTTTTCCAGGTTTGTATATAGAAAGCGAACAGATTTTTTTAAAATTTTGCCTTGCTTGATCAAGCTCTTGACTGTTCCCTACTTAGGCATCATTTAATTTATTTCCTTCATCCTAAACATCATCCTTCAGCTCAATGCAAGCCACACTCCATTATGAACTGGAGGTAACTGTTGCTGATGAGATATGAGTGAACCTAAACAGACTGGGCAATTGGTTACTGCCTTGTCTGTTGTTAGCAGATCACAGGATTTTATCAGTTTTCCGGCATAGCGGGTGGTGGTATGGATGTCTGAGCATCTGGATGTAATGACTTGAGTTTGGAAAACACTGTGTCTTAAACATTTTTCATCTTGGCGAATCAGTGCGAACTCTTGTTTAGAAAAGTGAATGCTGTGTATATAGCAGGATAGCTGAAAGTACAACTTCAATGTGTGACATTTTCCTTTAAGGAAACAAAAATTAGCCCCAAATTAGCCTTCTAAATAAAAAAAGTTAAAGCAGACTAAAAACATTCCTATTCAGCCCAATGGTAAATTAACAAAAAACTGTTACTTTGCAAAACATGTGTTCTTCAGGTGATAAAAAATGTGTTACAGAGCGTGGCGAAAATGGTGACATTTGAGATGCACACAAAAAATGAACTTGCTCATAACTCTTTAATTACATATGTATGAAATTAGTTGAGTTAACAGAAGCAGAATTAAATAACATCTAAGAAATGTAATGCAGTTTTGTCATTTCCTTCGACTTCCTTGCTTTATACATGTTTAGTAAGGTGGCCTACCTTTCATTGGATAATTGACTTAAAAACAGACAGTTCTAATTATCCTGAGGATTAAAACTGTGGCTGTCAAGCTTACAAGAAATACCAAGCAGGTATTTCTTGGAGCATGCTATACTGAGAAATATTATAAAATTAAAATGTATCTCATAGAAGAATTCAAATGGCGATCTCTGAAGGAAAAAATGTATATGTGTCAGGGTTTAGTCTGAATCAACAAAACTGTTTTTCAAACTACAAATAGATCTAAATTATGTTTGTTTTGGTAGAGAGAGAATCTTTCAAAGTATTGATGCTGGAGCTCAAAATTGCTGAGTTCAAAGCATCTCAGTAATGTAGGATGCCATAGGCCGTACTTTCTAGAAAGAAAATGGTTAGTGGATTATGGTAGTTTGAAAATGAGTAAGCAGGTGTCCTGGTGGTTTAGTATCACGCTGAGGTATTTAAATTGCAAGAGGTCATTTGTTCTTGGTTTACTGCTTACTGTTTTAGGGTTTTATGTTGCTCTTGTGAGACAGCGTAAATCTCTCAAAAATCAGCCACCGTTGCTGAGAAAAATGAATACATATGTAGATTCCTCTGCAAGAAAACATCCTTCTTTCATATGATAAACACCATAAGGACAACTGACTCGAGTGAACTTCTGATGAATTGCCTTTAAAGTTATTATCATATGACAGATGGGAAGTAAACTAGCTAGGAGTGCAGAGAGGTCACGCAAGGCCGGCTATAAAGAGTTGCCTGCCTGGCTTTTTAGCATTTTTCTTTTTTTTTCTTTCCCTTAATGACTTTTTGCTGTGGCATATGACTTTGAGTTTCCTCTGCGCTTTCTAATCCAATTGGTTTGTTTAGCCAAATGAATGTTTTTTGATTTTGTTTTGAATTTTATTTCTTTTTAGCATTAAATGTGCATATGTGATTAGGATATGTTATTAAAGATTAGATTCTCACAAAGGGATGTGTGCCAGCTCTTGAAATGAAGTCATGCTTGTCAGGAGATAGTAAATAATAAGCTTAGCAAGGTTTAAAAGATGTGTCTTGCAAAACATTAGCCCCTGTAATGAGTGCAAGTGGCAACAGTACATAAATATCAATTGTTTTTCTCCAATGGATCTGCCTGAATACAAATTTTCTTAATTTGAATTAAATTTTCTTTTGCCAGTTTAATGAAACAAACAAGGAGAGATGTTTATCTTTTGTGAAACCACAGTTTCCTATCCTAGAACAATGACTTATTTTGAGTTGAAGTGGAACAATCTGACATTCATACAATATCTTGTAATATTTGTTCCCAAAACCACTTAAAAAATGGGAAACTGCTGCCCAGTGAATCCCTATTCAGCTACTAGGGGGAGTCTTAGATTCTTAGCTTTGCTTTTGGGAATGTCTCTATTTTTGTTTCTCATTTTATCCAGAATCTTTTAATACTCCCTGGAACAAGGGCTTAGAGCATAATTTTCCCCTTGCTCTTAAATACCTAGGGCACTGCAAAATGCGAAGGTCCTGGCTGCCTGTGTGTCTGGTGCACTCGGGCTGGTGCAGATGAGGGATAGGGAATATGTAGCATGGGCAGGACAGCAGCAGAGGCAAGAATGGGTCTGTGTATGCTAATTTGATCAGATAAAACTCTATACAATCACATTCTAAAAGATTAACAAATAGCCTTTGATGAATGCAGTCTTAAATGCAGCCTTCTGATTTATGTCTGTAGGTGTATGCATTTTTCTGTGGTTCCAGGCAAGGTTGGTTCCAGCAACGCCTCTGCTCATCATCTGTGGAGAGGGTGCTTTGGCACTTCAGATGTGTTCTTGGCCCCTAGAGAAGAAGGAGAGCAGGATTTAGCCCTTCTGCATAGCTGGGAGCACAAGGGGAAGTAGGAACAGGATATAAGTGTATAGAATATATGGCATAGAAAGTGGAGTTCGTTAGGGAGAACTGAAAAAGAGAAGGAGGTGCAGTGCATGCACATGTTCTCAGCCAGCTCTTTATTTTTGTTTTTTGGATATATCTATCACATTTTTCAAAATGGCATGCATAAAGCAAGTGTTTAACTTGGGAGCTACGTTATTTGAGATGTAATCCTGGGAAAGAGCAGTTGCTATTGGTAATGAGCAAATACTTCGCTTACATTGATAAAACCAAGCTAGAAACAAACTAGTCACAAACAAAATGTTGTCTGTTAAGTAATATAGGAATACTTCCCAAATAAACAAAAACCGATAGAATCCTGTACTGAAATGAGGTCGCCATTAAACAAGTAACAATGTACTGTTATGGGGACCATTCTGCTAAAAACATCATCTTTTTATCTAAAATCAAAGTTATGTAGTCATTACTGAAAGTAATTAAAAACCCTATATATCATTCCTTAAGATTTTTTTTTTCATTCTTCTGCATGAAGAAAATTACAGAAATGGTACTTCTTACCACTGTTTTCTTTTCTTTTTTTTTTTTCCCCTCCTTGTGGTGGTACTGTACTCTGTATCCCCTCTTGTAATATATGTTTTGTGTTAGTCTGGATTTTCCAGTATTTCCATGGTGGCTCAAGTGGCTGCTCACCACCTACAGTGTTGCAGGAAAGTGCCCTGGGTCCCCCTCATTATAGGGGAAGAAGGAGGTTAAATGCATTATTTGATCTTTACTTTATGCACACTGAAGCCCTCCTAAATGACTAGTTTCTTTTTTTTTCCTTAATGAAAGAAATTTGTCTTGTAACAGCTTTATATGCCTGGCTAATTAAAACCACTCTGTTCTATTACTCTCTATATATCCTGTTTGGTATGCAGAAATTGTTTGCTCTTTGGCAGATTTATTTCTTGTTAATATTAGTTTCATAGGGTGCCACTGTCTTGAATTTTATAACGTAGAAATAATAAGGCATTAAGACATTTTATATATTTGAAAATACAAAGGCTTGTTAGTCATTAATATAAAGAATACATTCAGTCTCATTTAGTATTGTAAGACACAATTTGTTCCACATTCAAAATGCTTCTGCTGTATGGCAAGCTAAGTTGAGGGGCATTTAGTGTAATACATTGAGGCTGAGAGTATGTTTTAAATAAGAGATTGTAACAACACACAATATGCTTTGCTAGAAGGGACCTTTTAAAAAGCTATCAAGGAGGAAAAAAATGTCTTTTTTAGTGAAGAGACAGCATTATCTAAGCTTATTTAGGCACTCCTTGATGACTAGTGCCCTTTGATTATTTGAAGTCTTGCATGTCTTTCCACTGGCTTCCCCACTGCAGAGCTTTGATTTCTTCTCTGCAGCTCTCAGTGTGCACAGGTGGGGCTTGAAGGTTGCCAGGCCGCTTGTCACTCCTCATTTGGGATCTACAGGTCTGAAGAACTTTATCCAGCTGGGAAGCTGAATCTGCTGTTGAGATGCAGCCACTTTCTAAGCAAGTCAAATAAACCCTGCTTTTCCTTATCTTTTTTTCTAGTGCCAAAAGCTGCGAGGTGGACTGAGGATTAATAACATTATTACTTTTTGCCCCATCTGGCAGGCAATCCCTTGAAAATGTATTTGGTGTTCATGTTGGTGCGAGTTCTGTAGCACATTGGAAACAGAAAAAGTTATCAGTACTGCTGCAGAACCCGTTGACCAGGCAAGTTGGGTTTCATTGTGAATACAATAGTCTTAGAAAGGAAAACCAGCCACCCAATCAAGCATTCCTACTGCAAAACAGACTAGGACTAGAGAAGGTCTTGAGTAGACATCTTTCTTTGAGTGGAGACTGTCCTTATTGCGGGGATGCCGTGGTCTGAATGGCAAGGCAGACAAAGTGAAATGGTTAAGGTTATTTGGAAAGAGAGATCTCATAACCAAATAATTGTGCACAATTCTTGGAAAAGTAGTAGAAACCATCAAATCTGCTTAGCCATTTTTTTCTAACTGTATGCAGGATGAGAGGAAAAGTTTGTAATGTGTGATACTTCGGCCAGGCTTGCTGTAAGAAACCTACTGGATGCCTTAGGCTCTGTAGAATATAGTTGGGTGTCATCTTTTCCTCATCTCTTGAAAAGAGAGAGAGAGAGAGGGAATGTATGAACAAGAGAAAGACAGAGAAGGGTACTGCAAGCTTTTTGTTTTCTGTAGAGTATCAATTATATGATTTGGAGCAATAGGAAACCCTTTGGTAGAAAGCTCCCGTCTACTATAAAATATAGGTCTGTTGTAGTCTTGTTCAGTGCTTAGCGCGGCTGCAGTGCTAAGCAAGACAATGCAAGACAAATCTGTGTTCATTAAACCAACAAATACAGCCCCATGATTTATTTTGGGAGCTACGTGTGGCTGTAAGAGGAATCCTAGGGCATTTTGACACAGTACTGTTTTTGGGTGTTGCCTGACCATGAGCAATGCAGTTGCCAGATTTGCGTCCCATTCGTTACTGGATTTCAAGTATGCATTGCTTGGTGAGATATGAATTATGAGCCAGGTCATAACATAACTGTAAAGATTTTAAGAAGTGCTCTGTTGAGACTCATAGATCCTCTGATGAGTCTGTGCACTACGTTCATGTACTAAAGCTAATTCAAAATATCAATTGGGGTACCGCAAGATGCTCATTAATAAAAGTGTAGTAGCTGTTGACGTCCTTATAAGCTCTAGCTTTTATTTTCACTGGAATTGGTGGTGGCTTTTAAAAGGATGTTTTCAATGGTAGAGTAGTTAGTGACATTCTCGAGGAAAATTTGAAATGACATCTTAGAATTTGGGACTAAGCCTTTCTCTGTTCTAAAACTTGCATAAAAGAATTAATCGCATTAAATCATTGAGACTGGTAGAAAAAGAAGCAAACCCATATTAGCATAAAAATAAAGTAGAAAAATGCAATAACTAATGTGACGTGTCTTGGATAAACCATGCCACATTCTTCTTTATTTTCATTTCAAAATGGTAATGTATTATGAAAAATGGTTATGGCATTTGCCATATGCCAAAGACTCTGAATTCAGACAGCTCACTGGGAAGAGCAGGTAGCGAAAGACCTGTGGCCAGGCACAAGGGAAAGACCTGTGGCCAGGCAGCACGCAGTGGGCCTGCACAGATGACCTCATGCAGGCTGGGAACTTTCATATTGTATTTTTAATTAGAGTTGGGTTTCTGGAGCTGGCAGCTGCTTGGGTACAAAAGTGTGGACTGTGTGGAACAGGGCAACCAGAAAGCATGAGCTGAAACACCTGTGAAACCCTTCAGGAAAGTGGTATAAAGAATGTCTCTATGTAACCTAGGCTTGAACTGCCCAGACTGCAATGTGTTCATTCTGACCCTAGCAAAATAAAAAAAAAAAAATCAATGTCTTAAGTATCTAACAGTATAGCAAGGCACTCTCTAACAACTGACATTTTTATCATGTTTGGAACACTCATTAACAGTTAAGGTGAGTTGTTAAAGGACTTGAAACACGTTTAATCACAGTATCTTAATGGAGCCAGTAGTGCAAAAGTTGTAAAACTGCACGGTGATTAAATGAAAAAATATCTGGTAGTTTAACTGTCTGCCTTGGAATGCTACAATTCGGAACCTTCATATCACTGGCCCAAGCAAGCTCCATTTCCTTCTCTCTGAAATAATATTTTAAACTCTGAAATCATGAAGTATTAATAAAAGAATTCCGTATGATGTGCAGCAGTCTGAAAGTCGGATCTTTTCCTGCCATTAGATGATTCGTCAGCTTTAGTGTTTTGAACAAAGCGACTACTTTTTCTACACTACATGACTACATGACTGAAACGAATGACTTCACAACTTTCAAAGGTCTGCTATGTAATGGAATATTAGAAGCATGATACAGCATTAGTCCTGTGGCAATCATGTATCCATTGAATTACTTTTTCTTCCATGATACTTGTTAGATATTCAAAAAATGTTTGGAATTGATTTCTAACTAAAAAAAGATCTCTCAATTATAAATTAAAGGAAAATTTATAAGCATCAGAACTCTTTGAAATCATGAAGTAGCTTTTTTATGTGTGTGTTTTTAGCTTGATATTCAAAGCTTTTCAAATAACAGGAAAAATAAAATGACTAACTCCTTCGGAGGTCTGTAATTGAGAGACCTTCTCTTCAATTGAAATCTGTTCATCTGCACAAAATTGGCATTTAATCAAAATAATTTTCACTTAACTATTTGCATTTAAAAAATTCAGAGCGGGTAAAAGAATAAAGGCAAATAGTCGTTTCTGTTGGCATATTTTAAGGAAAGCTGAATGGAAATTATCACTGATAGGCTGCTAATTACCCATAACATCCCCATTCTGTGTCCTAAATTACAAAGACCTGCCCCAAGCTGGTGGTAAAAGTCCTTTGCAATGAACTGTAGCTATAGGGCTTGCTGCCAGAGCCTATAGATAAGTGCATCCCCCGGTAGTGTGTAGGCTGTGCGTGGCTGGGCAACACATACCATCCATCCTGTCTAAGGGAAAGGCAAGGTGAGATGTCAAACATCAAACAGTGTTTAGGACAAACAGAGATTCGGAGACGTGACTCCTTCCAGTGCCTTGTTCTGACCTGCGGGGAGTGGCGAAGGGGCCAGAGAGGCTCGGGTTGGGACCTAGCACAGATAACTGCTTGGTCCTCCTTGACCAAGCCACCCATGGAGAAAGACAGGAGAGCTCAGATGAGGAACACTGAAGCAGATGGTCTCGGGAGGAGCTGAGATGCTGGAAAAGAAACCTCTGCTTCCTACTGTTGCTGAAGGGTGATGGTTCTTTTTGTTGAGAAATAGCTGCAAAACCTGACCAAGAAAAACAGTACCTTGTTTTGTTTTTCCTGCATGCCGATGAAGTACGTTTTTCTATTAGTATTTAGGGGGTGCTGAATGATGAGTATTGGTTTGCAGAAAAAAAATAAAAAATCTAGAGATTAGCTTCTTTCAGAGGGGGAAGAAAAATGTCTCTGCAGGCCTGGCCAAACTGTAACCTTGGTGGTGGATGGTGGGGAAGGAGGAATTGAAAAATAAGATGACAAAAGAAAAAAAATGCTTATTGTTAGAATTGTTTTTACCTCTTGCTTTTGTGCATTTTACAGTACAGAAAAATATTCCATTAAATGAGAAAGAGAAAAAGAATTCTAGATGGTTTACAGCCTATGGCATCCTAGGGTTATGTTTATTCTTGGCAAAGTGTTTTGAGATCTTCAGATGTTGCAAGTGCCTCACTGGGAGATGCTGAGGACCTTGCCTGTTGAGAATTTGCTGTGAGATTTGGGCTGCAGAGCTTCCTCTTGTGTATTAAATTTTTATTCATTATGCAGAGATTAACTCCTAGAAATGTAACATCTGGTATTCCACATTTAAAACACTGCTTGATTTGGTGTTTTTTTAAAATTATTATTTTCTTAATATGTAAAATGAGGAAAATCTTGGAGTCAAAATTCATAAAAACAGGAATCAAGTTATTCCACCAACATTAATGAATTTCTGGGTAAAAGCCAAAAATGAAAGAAATCAATAAGTGTTATGGTTGTATAAAACTATCATACAATTAATGTTGTTACACGTTTATATATTTTAACACTGGTTAATACTGTGAGTTTAACAGGAAAAATTATTCAATATCTCCAAATCTAGATGCATTAGAGATTTTCACACTGTTATAAGGTTGTAAATAATTTCATCAATTTCTGTAAGAGATTATCAGGTGCATGCTTGGGTTTGATGTTTCTACCTTCCAGAATATTAACTCAGTCTCTGCTTCCTAGGAAGTTCATGGACATAGGTACCCCAGCAACTTGCTTTTAGAATCAGAATTTTATC
>JAVCKT010015815.1:0-25327 GCA_032273925.1 Rhynchotus rufescens
TGTTTCTGGAAGCTTGCTCTTAGTCATTCATAAATTCTGGACGAATGCAAAGGTGATTATCATCCCATACAACTAGGTCATGGTTTGAAGTTTTGAGAATGACAGGAGAATGACAGAGTGCTCACAGTGGTTTAGACAGTCTTGTTAGCAAAATCCTAAAAAGCAGTGTGCTTCTTTTTGTTTTTATTCTTTTAGGGGAATTTTCTATTACACATTAATTGGAACTACCAGCATCTTTAGTTAATCTTTAAAATTAAAGAAAAATGGTTTTAGTAAGAGTTGGAACCAGATGAGATCAAGCCTCAAACACTTTTGGGTAACTTGAGAGCCATCTCTGCATCTATAAACTCAGGTCCAGTCTGCCTTTATCAGTTAGTCCAAAATGATTGAATTATGCAGACACCTTAATTAAGAACAGGCTTTCATTCCTGTTCATGTGTAATATGATGTTAAAGAACCTGAGCCAGTGCATTGAAACCTGAAATATAATCCAAAACAGCTTTAGCTCGGGCTCCGAAATAAAAGACAATAATGTGTATTTTCTGGTCTGCCAAACAAATTGATATCTGTTTGAGGGTCTGGCAAAGCCACATTGAAGTTATGGCAGATTGTGGGGATGTTATAACTTACTTTCTGCGAGATTTAACATTTAAGAAAGGTGGAATGGACTAATTAATCTTAAAAACAATAATGTTGAATGGATACTTTTCCCTCCTGATGCCACTAGCAAAAGAAAAATGTAAATACATGTACTGATCTTTCCCTCTGTCACTTCAGGGAGATCAGAAAGCTTTGCTTATCTCTACCAGACTCACAAAGTTTCTTTTGGTAACAAGTTATTTTGATTCTTTTTCCTGCATATAAAATTTCCTTCTGTAAAATATGTGTATATTTAATGTATTCCTAGTTGATTATTCTTCTTTTGCAGAAATTTGTGGGCCCATGATGTCTAGAGGGTGAAGGGAAGGGGAAAAGTGTTTTAGTACCATAGTCTTTGTGTCATCTGACACACTATTAAGGAAGACTGATTTTGGTGTGAAATCTGTACTTGGTAGGCCTGAGATAACATGCTGCTATTATATCCACAGGGAGGAAGCAGTGAGAAAATACTTGGAACTCTGAATAAACAAAATTAGGGTTTTGATGGCACTATGCGGAAATTCACATTTACTCTTCAGGAGTAATTTCTTGCTCCTGTAAATTCTGGAAACAGTCCATGCAGGTAGCAATATTTTCTTCCATAGCAATGAATCCTAAAACACCTTATAAAACCATACATATATAGCAAAACAAATATACCTTTGTATGGGTTACAGCATAAGCTGCACCAGGGCAGAGCAAACACACAGATACAAGAATGTTGTGTCTCTTCACCCATTTTATCTTTATTAAAACAACCAACATTATCAATTTATCATAAATATAAGCAAAGCTGTTAAGATATATGTTAACAGCCCAAGTTAAGCAGATAATATTACATTAGACAGTCTGGATTATACCAACTGCTGTAAATGACAGTATTAAAACAGAAGAAGAGAGAAGTAAACTGAGACTTGTTGTTACAGAGCTGTTTTTAGGCAGCTTCTCTGCTGTAAAATTGAGTAGCACAAGTGAGAATTACAGACTATGTAAATTCAAATTTTGTTGTAAGGAACTTGCACTTCAAACTCTACCTTGACCGCTAAGTTAAAAAGAATCTTCTATAATAATAATAATAATAATAATAAAGAAGTCTGACTAATATTTCATAGGAGGCAGAGCCCTTGCCATATTTTTTTTAATATGGAACAAAAGTCATTAAGCACCTCATGATGTAGAGAGAATTCCAAATTGCATGAAGAGAATTTTCTTGAGCTACTGGCAAATCTTTTTCCCTTTTTAATGCTACAACTAGTGGCCACTAGGATGCTTCAGAGCCAAAAAAACATTCAAGTAGTCCCACCCTGGTAATTTTCTAGCCTGGTTTTGGATGCAGTTACTTAGAATTCTTTGTCTAGTAAAAACAAGTAATAACAACTTGCCTGTTTCTGTTTCTTCTTCCTAGTTCAGCAGTATTGTCTTTCTGGAAAATGTATTTTGTAACCCAAAGCTGCATTAAAGGAAAATGGCCAACATAATCATCTTTTTAATCTAAATCATATCTCATTTTAAGAACCCACTGAAAAACAGTACACACTAATTCATTTTGGCTTCCATGACGCATGCAAGATAGGGCAGAGCTGACCAGCTGCTGTTAACCTACTGCTAAGCTCAGCCAATAGTTTGCTCCCTACTCCAAGCAGATGTTTCTCTTTTAGGCTAATGGGACTCTCATAGGCCATATCCCTTCCCAAGGGAAAACATCAGCACAGTTGGATTCTGAACTGACTCATCTCAACAACAGAAACAAGGTGCCAGCAGCAATCCCTTAATAAAAATCCATGGACCAAAAAGCAATTGCCTTTTGATTTAGCTTGTTTTTAAAAAATATATTTTTCTTTTATGCAGATTTTTCTCATATATATATATGTATGTATAATTGCTTTTTCTTGTAGCAATTTACTTCCAGGTGAGAGGAAAGAAAAGGAATGTACTGCTGTTAGCTGTACTCTTGCTGTATACCAGTCAGAAAATGGGTGAGAGGACTGTATTTATATGAATAATCATTGTTAAAAGTCACACATGCATAGATGGTAACTGATATGCTGTGGCTGTGCCCTGTTCTAACTTAAGGAGGATTTTGCTATATTTAAGAATATAGACTGGTTTTGATTTGGATCTTTTACCAGAGGAAGGTCCACTAATGTTGGTGAATTCATACTTAAAAGGAAAGAGTAATGCTCGTTATAGCTGGTCTAAAGGATGAAGGGCAGTGAGTAGACCTAGGGCTCCCTAATAGCTTTGAATGAGAATTGTTTGTAATTCCTGAAAGCATTATTATTTTTTTTCTTGGGATTGGTACATCCATTTCTGTCCAGTCAGTGGTACTGAGTGTTACTTATGAAATGGTAAGTACTACTAGCTTTTATATCTTAAGTAAATGTACTCTGAACCCAAGAGAGCCAAGAATGTAAAAGACAGTGAAACATGGGTCACAGTTGTGCTTTATTGCTGTTTTCTGGAAAAGATGGCAAGTGCCGAGTCTTTTGCTGTACTTATTGGAGAAAAAAAGAAAAGTTATTAAATTCTGCAAAATCTTTAAGAATGGAAAAAAAGCCTAATTTTTTCTTTTTACAGCATCTAACACAGCTGGGGACAGGCTGCAGCTCTAATGTGTACGTTACTCCTCGGGGAGAAGT
Organism: Rhynchotus rufescens; assembly: GCA_032273925.1. Taxonomy (NCBI): domain Eukaryota; kingdom Metazoa; phylum Chordata; class Aves; order Tinamiformes; family Tinamidae; genus Rhynchotus; species Rhynchotus rufescens. The sequence goes on from JAVCKT010015815.1 coordinate 3,279, forward strand.
ACTTAGGGGAGAGATACTAAGAATTTCCTCTAATCGCAAGAAGACAAGAGTGAAGGGAAATAAGATCTCTATGTATTAGAGTACTACCTGTCTTAAGTATTTTTAAGCTTGTCTTAAGCACAGCTTTGTGCTCCATTTTTCTCGACGTACTTTCTTGCTGAGTTCTAGGGCATAAATGGCTTATAAGTTTTTCTGTCATTTCTCAAACATTTGAGCTCAGCTAAGCCACGAGAAGCACACTGTCCTAGTGACACTATAGTGGCACAAAGTGGCACTTTGTCCTAGTGACGCTTCGGCTATTGATGTTGGGGGAAGAAGCGAGGAAATACGTAGTTTCCACAATAGTCCAGTTGGAAGGGAGCAGAAGACAGCAGTTTCTCTCACGTTTCATTGGCTGCGCAAAAGCACTGGCTTTTAATAACATCTTCTTCAGATTATTTATACAGTCTATTTGTCATTATCCATATCAGTTCGTGCTCTTTGTGTGTTTTAGATAACATTGTTGTATTTCCTTTGACTCAACATCTAGTGCTCTGTGAACTTGCCAATAGTCAGAGTAGTTCTGGGTTGTCTCTATCTGATTCCTTCCACAAGCTGTTTATTAAGCAGCTATTCATTATTGCAGACTGTAAATACAGCTTTCACAGTGGCGGTCCCTGTAGCTGTGCTTGCAGGTTCTCTTTGCTCATGCTTCTTCAAGGTGCATTTATGTCTGTTTTTCACATTCTGAAAAATCTTTCCCGAGTGAAAAGGAAGAACTTGCTCAAAGCTCAGCATCCTTTCTGACTCGTTCTGGAGAACCATGCAGTGGCCGAATCTGACACTTGCTTAAGCTCGGCTTGTCCTGTTCTGAGATTGTCTTGGCTTTGCTGAGAAATTTGGCCACTCACTTGAGCTGTGTTCAGATCCAAACATCTTCTGCCTGCTGCATGGGTCTCCAGCCAATTTTCATGCAAAAGCCACAAAGATCTATTGAATGCACTACTCAGAGCAGCATTCTGTGCATAAATAATATTGCTGAAGAGGTAGAATGGGTCATGAGAGAGAACCTGAATCAAAAATGTATACAAAAAAAACCCAAGATGCCTTTTATTTCCAAACAAGCATTTGACCACAAAAAAAAAAAAAAAAAAAAAAAAAAAAAAGCTGAGTTATTTATGACTTATGATTGAAAATGAAAGGAGAAAAAAAACACCCAGGTTTTAAGGTGCTGCACCGTTCAAGCATTTGCTGTACTTGCAGAAAAGACATCTGTGATTAGGTTAGATGGCAACTATCACAGTCTGCAAATTCCCCCTCAACCCTGCCTAAAAGTAAATGTAGGAAGTATATGCAGCAGAGATAGAAAGCAGCTGTTTTCAGAGTACAGGCTTGTATGAAATACCATGATGGCCTTTCCCATCATCTCTGACTCCTTACTTGGTTGGGAGTCCAGCCTTTGGCACAAGATTAGTACCATTCTTCAGGATTTGTGGGGATTAAGACATGTATTTTTCTTCTGCACCTTATACCTCATGTGATCTAACAACCAAATCACAGCTGTGAGACCGTAGGATTTTAATCATGTTAATAGAGAGGTGCAGGGCTATTTAGTTGTTTGTTTTTCATTTCTAATGCTTTAAAAATTATTTAAGTCTCTGCAGCCTAGGCTTTAATTCATATTATGATACATCCTGCCTCTACCACAAGAAAAACAATCTTTGATACAGAAATTCCTCCTGAGGAAGGCTTCCAAAAATGAAACAAAAGAAGAAATGTTTTTTTTCCAGAATCTATGCTGAGGAAGTTTTCTGAGAAATGATCTGAGCAAGTTCCTTCAGATAGAATATCCTAGAAGCTGCTTCTCTCTTTTTAGGACTGAGGAGGCCAGCTAGGGTACTCTTGTTCATTTATAAAGCAAGAATAGAAAGAGAAGCACCTTTTGAGCTGCTCTAGGTTCATAAACTCCTTGTGGTCACCAGGACCTGAGAAAGCAGCCACTGCCACATGGCCCAAGCATGATGCTCTGATGTGCTAAATGCCTTTTAATTATCCTATAAACCTTTATCCTGACTCCTGGTGCAGTAGAAAAAGTAGCCAGGTGCAGCATACCTTTATCCTGGCCTTACCCATCATCCAGCTGAGATGATATCTGGAGTGGGTGGCACTATGCCAGACCTGAGCCTGAAGGTCACCCTAGTACAAGCTCACCAGGCTGGTTAGCAGAAGAGCTTGGGCAATAGATAGCAACTGAAGAGGGAATTTTTTACCTAGCATCTGCATAACCATATGGTTGATCTGTAGGTGTATTTTCTGAAATCGATGCTGTGATCTTTTTTGCCATCATAAAGCTGTAGTTACACATGCAGAGCTCCTGAGCTCTATTTAGATGCTCAAAGAAAGGTGTTTAGTATTTCCTGTAGAGTGGGAACTGTTGGTAAGGAAGCATAGGTGTGTAAATCTGAGCTTTTTCCTACCAAGTACCACTGGTAGAAGATTTATGTTACCTATCTTTTCCTGTGACTTCTTGCAAAAATTTTCATGAAGGCTTTCTTTGGTTAGATCTATGATTTTTCACTGCAAATAAATTCCTTGTTCCTGCTGTGAAGGCACTTAACAGTTATTTCTGTGCCTCATCTATCCTTTCCTCTCTTTCATTTCTTAGACACCTCTAGTCCTTTAGCTCATTTGTCATGGCCTACTTTTCCCCAGCTGTTTTGCACGTTTGTGTTTCCTGCTGCCCATTGTGCAGTGACCTGACCTGCACCTAAAAGCCAGTCCTCTTCCATGGAGTCTTTCTGTAGGTGAAATGATTTTCCTATTTACCCAGAATAGATTGTAAGTACTTGATAGAGGGACCCACTCCCTACTTTTTTATGCATCGCGAAATACCAACTACATTTTCAGTTCTTCAGTTGTCATAAAAGATAGGTAGGAGAAAGGACTGGCATAAAACATGGCATGCTACTGTGTGCTCTTGGTTTCCTCGAACTTTGAGGACCTGGAATACTCTGAAAGGCAGAAAGAGTTAAACTGTGTTACGCCTGAGGGCTCTGTGATAGTGCGGAGCTGGAAGGAGTATCGTTTGCAGATTTCAGCACAGAGTTCACATTCACTCATTTTTTTTTTTTAACCACCTCCATTTCCTCCATCCATTCAGCAGATAAAGTTGCTATCTCAATCAATAGCTGCTAGGCTTAAGATATTTCCTATTATAGCACTGGAACACAAACAATTTGGTTTGTTTCAAATTGGAATCATTCCCAGTTTTTCATGGTAAAACAAATATATGTATATACATATACTGTTAGACACACACACACACATGCAGAATAATCACTCATGCACTGGAGTAAGACTAGAGACATGATATGAAAGCCTGAAATGGAACAAGTAAACTTGAGTATATAATGAATTTTATAATCTACAGAAAGTACTAAGCTTTGTAGAGGAGTCTGTTTGTTCACTGGGTAATTCAAAATGAATCTCTATCTACCTTGACAAAGAATGCTTCATTTCTGAACATTTTCAAGACCTGTACTTTTACTTACATTTGCACTTATAGTACTTTTCTTTTCACTGTACTTTATTTATTCATTTATCTTTTCACTGTACTTTAATTCAGTGCTACAATTTAGATTTTGTCAATCCAACAGTCAATCCAACTGGCAGTCAATCCAACAGACTCTGAGCCTGTTACAGCAACTAAAGTTTCTGTTTCGCTTTTTAGTTGAGTTGCTATGGATCTGCATTAAATGCTGCTTTCTTATAATTCCCCTGGAAATTTCCCAGAAAACTTCTGAAGGTGTTGGCATGCCTTTGGACCATCACATGCAACTGTTGTCTTATTTTTCTTTCTACTTTGCCTTCATGTGTTGCCTCTGGAGGAGGACCTTGCATAGTCACTTACGTTGATCTCCAGTTTCCAAAATTCCCTTTAAATGTGTTTGCTTTTCATCCCCTTTAATCAACTTCAATGGATGTTCCAGGATCTTTCTAACATTTAATAGCAAGCCAACACTTATTTGTAGGGTCTATAGCCTACATTTACTTGTAGTTTCATGCTTGTGTTCCAAATTGCCTTATCGGTTAGTATCTCTTTATAGCAATGCATTTATAGACATATCCATTAAAATAACTTTGATGTTGGCCTAAACAATTCAAGATTTTATTATTTTCTTTCAAAATAGAATTTCCATTTTCTTGATCATTCTGAAGATTCATTCTTGAACATTCAAACTGTTAACAGTTTGAATTAATGCTTATCGAATGGAGGTGACTACATACACATGGGCATTACTACTATTAGTAGTTTATTTAGTAAATATACTAACTTCCTTTCATCTAATCTCAAATGCATTTCATTTTCAACCGCTGTTCCCTGCCATCTTCTTCTCAGTCTCCTATTGAGCCATTCCTTGGTCGATTAGTTTCCAAACTCACATCCTAGTATCTAAGCATAGTTTTCCACTTTACTCCCAGATTCTGGCTGGACACTTCTGCTTCAGTTTTAATTTTCTTCTACTTGTGTCAGGCCACACTCAGCAATCAAATCCATCTGCTGAGGCCCAACAAATTGATTGCCAGAGATACAGAGCTTTCAGGTGAGATACATAACAATTAGCACCAACAGCAGGACAAGGTGAGCCCTCAGCTGAATATTATCTAGTAGAGATTGAAGGTTAAGGAAGCTGGTTCTGTAAGCTAAAAGAAGTTTCTTTTGAGCTTGTGCTGGCTTTGAATTTTCAAATGATTGTAAGCTGCTTGAATATGGTGAGTTTTCATAGGATGAGTGAAAGACCTGTGTAAATAGTTATTATTTTCCAGATTATGCATTATAGCTTCCGAATGTAAGAAGGTTCATGTGTCCTTAGGAAAAAGCAGACTTTTCCTAAAGTGAGTTATATAGTGTCTTTTCTTTTTGCTCTGGTTTATATGAAATATTTGGACTGTTTTGGCTGAAATATTGTGTCACCATTCCTAGTTACTTAAAATAAAAAAATCAGCCTTAGGCAGAAAATTAGCATGGAAACTTTCAACCAAGATGTGATGTTGTAATGGGAAAGTGTTTGAATAACTCTATTAGATAGTCCCTGTCGTCTTGCATATAATGAGAATTTCCATGTGGAGTGGTGTGTGTGTTTGAATTTTTATTTTATTTTATTTTTAGTATTCTAATACGTAATAGTTATGTTAATGAAGAAACATACTTTGAGAATCATTGGAAACAATATGTATATTTTTCAAGATCTTTCAGTTTAACATAGAACTTTTAGGCAATGATAGGAAAATCTATTGCAGATGGGACATGGTGTCCCATTAAAGCAAAGCCCTGTGAAAATGATTACTGACTGACTTACTGACTGAAGTATTTTCTGTGATTGGGGACAATAACTTAGTTTAGTTTCGATATGCTTTACCTTTAAATAGCTTTCAATATGTAATCCTAAACAACTCCCCCCGTGGTTTTTAAAATGTTTTTAGAGCTAGAATTGTCCTTTAAATGAGTTTGTAGCAACTCGTATACCTGATGATTTTACTATTTGTCTCTTGACTATTGGCAGAATCTTAAATACTGCTGACAGTTTTCTAATTCCAGTTATGGATGACAGTGTGCCCACGTTGAAACTTCTTGTAGTTTAAAATTGGCCACAGAAGTGAGGCTATGTTAATTTTGGACTCCATTAGCTGGTGGGGTGTTATGTATTTCATATTTAGGGTATTAATTTGCTCCTTACTCTGACCTAGCACAATATTTGCCTGCTGTTTGCCTTTAGTCACTGTGAAATTTGAAATTTGGTTGACATAATAGTATTTATTAACACGGTTCTTTGGCATATCATCCCTCAGGTCATGCCAGCTGTCTGCTGCTCCCATAAAAATATGCATGCAGGTGCACGCTCCTGTTCACTGTGTGTTAGCAAGTGGATTTTGTCTACCTCTAGCTTTTGTCACCAATTTTTAAAAATCAGCTGTTCAATACACCTGTACAAAAATCCTCTAGCCTAATAGACCCAAACACACCCTATAGACACTGAGGAATCTGGGATGATGAAAATGTCCAAGCCATATTCCTTGTGTAAGAAACTGCAAGCAGAGTCAGTTCAACCCAAAGGACGTTATTTGACTGAGCTAGAAGAATGCAGCTTTTCTCAGAAGTCTTCTCAGAAGGCATCATGGGTCTGTGTGGGATTTACACACCTGCTCTGCTTATTTTCTTTATTATTAAATGACAAAAGCAGCACTTAAGAGTTCCTCTGCTTTGTGTATTAAATCTACATGGGCACTTTCAGTACTGGCTTACTCATCTGAATGTTGGCTGACAAAAGGTTAATTCTTTGAGCACGGGTTTGAACCTTCACTTAGCCTGGAGGGAGGTGGATGGAAACCTGCTACCTGAAAGTAACTTGAAGTTACACTAAAGTCTGGAGTTCTACAGATTAGGGGTTGATAATGTAACTTGAGAATTAGTTAGGAGGTGTTCCAAGCCACATGAAAGGGAAAAAAAGGAAAGCTTGGGAAAAGAGCTACAGGGAAATCTCTCATTAGGCTTTGAAAATTTTGGCTTATTGTGAGTGTAATCTTGGCATTGTCACTTAACAGTTAAGGGTTGAAATACCCTGAGTGTTTCAGGTTCTGCACCTTTAGAGCAGGAGCTGCACACAGAGCAGGAGCTACTGTAATAGGTGCCTCTTAGCAATAAAAGGTAAGGGGGAGTTGAAGGGGGAATTTCCAGATGAGTTGAAATAGAATGAGAAGACTCAGCCTCTGTGGGGGAACAAATTAAGAGTTGTTCAAGTCTTTGTAACTGAATCATATGGTCTTTAAATATCATCATAAAAGCATCTTTTGGAGACATCAGAGTTGATTTGCACTGGTCATGTTAAGGTAATAGAGGTGTTTGCTGCCTTGAAGTTTTTTTCTGAATACCATAGATTATTATTTCCATAAAAACATCTAACAGGGAATGTTACATGGAGATTTCAGGTGAGGCTGCGATCCCATTTCTGTTCCTAAAGAGGAAGAAGAAAAGGTTAAGTTGTGGTCAATCATCTTGGTCCTTCCTCCCATCCCCTGTCACCCTGCCTTGTTTCACATTCTCTCTTCTGTTATTGCTTCAGGAAAACTATGAGGGTGTGTGGCTATGCATGTTGTTTTGACACATGTGTAGTTGAAAGTTTCCATATGCTTCTCCTCTAATTGCTGGCCTGCTCTCATTCAGGCAGACACTCTGGAGACAAGGTGGCTCCAGGCAAAGTAATTTTCTTCTCATCTGCCACGCACTTAATATTTCTGTTATCTATTTTTCTGAGGTCTATTCCTTATTCTGAGGTGAACTTGCTCATTGAGTTTGCTACAACAGTATTGATTTCTTTTAAACTAAATAAATTCATATTGTTATTAAGTGTGATGAATTGAAGCGGAATATAGAAACTGGAGCCCTATTAGATAAACTCTAATGCAGATGGACAAAGCTGTTCCAGTCAGGAAGACCTTGCAAGTTAAGTGCAAGACAAAAGATAAAAAGTGAATGTGACAAATAAATGGCAAAGTGAGATTGCCCAAGTGAGATATGCTGTCACCTGCTTCAACCCTTGTCAGGTGCTTGGTAGGCAGTGTAATGTATGTGGGATTGAAGATCCCATCTGAATGAAGGTATCTCTCCTGGTATATGGATGGTATATGGTAAAGGAAACAGTGCAGCAATGTGAGTGGGTGACACATGACAAATGAGCAGTTGCAGTATATCCACTAGTGAGGCAAAGATAGGAGCTGGCAGTTTTTTGTAGCTCACAATGATTGATAAGGAAAAGAAATGCCATGAAGTATCTTAGGAATGAAGACTGGGAGCTTACACCTGATCCATTTGGGAAGGGCATTTTCTTTTCTTAAACTATTCTTAGATTAGTTTTCTTGACTTTTTCTGAATATTTAATTTCTGACCTTTTAGCAAAAGTCAAGGGGACAGTTCTGACACGATCACAATATACCATTCTGATCCTATGCATATATATATTTGAATTCTCAGGTTGCAAAAACTTGAGATTAATACTAACATTCAAAGATATAGATGGCAATTGTTATAGTTCTCTCCAGATGGCCTAAACTAAAAGCAAATTTTCCATTTTGTTCTATATCCTGAAAAGGATAAGGACTATAGAGATCTAGCATAACAAGAAAGTATAATAGTCTTTTTTTTTAAACTGAAGTGACTTTTATCACATTACCTTTTCCTTCCCTGGAGTATTGAGTTTGGATATTATTTTTTCTCTCCAAGTTTGGGATAAATATTTCATAAGAACAATTTTCTCTCTATTCAAAAAATAATAATAATAAAATCTGTGGGTTATCTGGCTTTCTTTGTCTTCCCTGCCCCTTCATAAATGGTAAATATAGAGTGAGCTAGATGATTTGGTTTTAAGTAAATTGGCTTGGGTGCTGCTTCCCATTCCCTGCTGCCTTTTCCCTTCCTTTCTTTCTTTGTTCTTCCCCCCATCCCCTTCCCCTTTTTACTGCAAATGTTGCATCCAAATTGATTTTAGCTTTCCAGTGCCTGAATCTTGAGAGCACTGAGCTGGTCGTGAATTGAAATGTTTGAATCTTATTTCTCATTTAAATGATTTTACTTAGAGATTTAAATGGGCTCTATGAGTTCTGCTTGTTTTTCAGCAAAGCAGGAAAGGAGTGTGTGGTGCTGATAGGGAACGTGCTTCTCTGGCTCCAGATAGATTGTAGAAAGCTGCCCAGGGATGCAGCAAGTAACAAGAAAAACTTGCTACCAGCAACTAGTACACCAGCATTTCTAGGTAGCAGAGCAAAAGGCAAGAGAGGTTCAGTAATCGGAAGAGGGTTCCTCTTTGGTTGTAAACTATCACTCAGATATGTCCTGAGCTTTTCCTGTGACAGAAATCCACGCTTTGGAGCAGAAAATCTCAGAGCAATTACTCCAGATAGAAACTGTCATTTCTTTCTGATAAAGAAGTCTGTATATTTACTTGACCAATTTATCTCATGATTTATTTTCAGACTCTTTATACTTGGAAGAGTCTTTACTTCATCTGGTTTTTTGGTGTTTTTTTTTTTTTTTTTTATGACAATCCGGGCTTGATTCTTGGCAAATACTTGTCAAACTGTAAACTGTTTTCTGCCAGTCATCTTGATAAGAAGCTTACAGCTGTCTAATTATTAGTTGGTGGCTTGCCTCTTTTTCAAATCTCTGTTCAGATCTCGACTGCACAGAAGTAGACCTGGAAAATCAGTATTTTGGTGTTCATATCCATAGTTTTGATATACAGCATGTACAATGATTTTTCCACAGCTTAAAGATACAAAAATATTAAATGTGAGGTAATTGAACTATGCTGTTAAGAAGTTGCTTATTATATTTTGTCCTCAGAAATGAAAATTATGTAACTTATACAAATACAAACAAGTAGACTAACTCTTTTGAAGAGTTATTTCCTTCTGGTTCAAGTGTATGATCTATAAATATGTGTGTGTATATATCTATATAAATATATATGTGTCAAGTACATAATCTCTGTGTATTTCTATACGTTTGATTTTGCAAAGTACTCTCCCAGTACATACCCTCCCAAGCATATACTAAATAAATATCAACAGTAGAGTGTAGAATGACACATGGTTGGTTTTAATAGAACTGTATAAAGGGATTTATTTTAAAGAGGATTTTCTGAGAAAGTGCTTTGAAATTATTGGGGTTTCTTTGGGGTGTGTGTGGAAGAAAGCTCTTCTTGAAAGCCATTGTGATGATAGCTGCAGAAAGGAAAGTAAAAACATTTTGAAGTCTGTCATATATGCATGGCTGGAGCATTTTCTTTCTTCTGCTCCCACAAAATGAGGGTTTAATTTCCTCTCCTCCAGTCAGCTCTCGCCATTTCAGGTTACTCTTGTGCATGGCTGTTTTGATGCCTTCTTAGGCACAAAACATGAGTCAAAGTCCAAACACAAGGTCCGTCAGGACTTGGTTCTGTTTTAAAAATTGGGGTCACTTCTTCTCTATTGTAACATGGGAAGAAAATGGAGTCAGGGAGAGGTCCTGGCATTTTTTCCCTCTGGCCAAGTATTGCATTGTTCACCCCTCAATTTAAGGGGCTCTGCCTGAGCACAGTTTTCCTATGCCTTCAAACTTAGTTATGGTGAGCCAAAGAGTTACAGAATTTCTCATGGATTTTCAAATTTTGACTTTATTACTATATCTGTTTATCTACTATAGCTGTGTTACTTAAGCATCCAGCCTGTAATAGTGGAACACATAACACTTCTGATTCGTTAGAATATTGAAGAAAAGAATTAATTCATCTGATCTGAGAGTATTTGAACATAATGTAATGAACGGCTTTGTCATTGACATAAAGGAGAAGTTGTTCAAGTGCTTTAGTGAATCTTGTAGTTCTTGAATTTCCCCAGACTGCCTCCCCAGTAAACTCTGGCTTCTCCCATACTATAAGCAGACTTCTGAATATTGCCCAGTCAATTTTTAAATATAATATTCTATGGATTTTCTTCTATTTCTCCCTTCAAACTTTTTAGGGAACTGTGTTCACAAGCAAACTAAAAAACTACTTGCTCTCAATTCTAATTCGTTTTAAAAATATTCCCTTTTTTTTCCAAGATTGATTAGTAACTTAGAGTATTAAACTATTAAATTCACACAGAAAAATCCTCAGAATAAGGTGCATTTAGCAGTTATCTTCACATTAACTTAAATTATATTGGTGAAGTCGATAAGTAACTCAATATTTCCTTGCTATTTACTTTTCTACATCTTTATTAAATTCTCTAATCTTTATTGGAAGATACAGCACCCTGCCAACTACGTGCTGGTACCAAGTCCTCCAGCTTGACATATATATTCAGTTCTCAGGCAGCAAACAGGATGTACGCCCATTTCCTAAGCGGTAGTTAGAACTAGCCAAGTTGTACGTTACCTCCATCTGCTCCTTTTGGCTCCCTTTGCCTGGATGAGGTATTGGGCACTCCCCAAACTGTTCTTTTTAAGATGCCTTTCACTCAAAACTAGCTAGGTTGACTTAAACACGAGGTCACTCATTGCTAACCTAACATAGGAATGCAATCGCTAGCACCTATGGAATCCAGTCCCACACTAAAGTACTCTTTTTTCTTTTTTTTTTCTTTTTCTCTTTTTTTTTTTTCCCTATGCTATTATGTTCTTCTCAGTGTTGATATTTCTCCTCCTTTTTGTCATGTCTATGAGGGTAAAAGGAAGATGCAGCCTGCATATAAATTACAGGAACTTACAGATCTTTTGGCGAGAAAGATATTAAAGGAATGCAAATTATTATAATTACTGCTGGTATAATGATATACCACACATGCTGCTTGAAAGGTGATGATGATTCAGAGTACTAGAAAGAATAAATCAAAGGCTTTTTTCCCCCCTCTTATGCAACACAGTATTATGAATTTTACTTGCAAGTATTTTCTTAGTATGAAAGCATATATGCGCATCTGCTTAACAGCAGTGTAATATTAGTTTCTGTTGCTCTAATTGTTCTGCATTCTCCAAGAAAAATGTCAGGGAGCATTTATATATTATGAAGTGCTGAAGGAGTCAACTTTTTTCCAATAAAAAATTACTTATGTTTTTATACAATCAATTATATTTTTGATAATTTAGTATTTTAGCAAGCAATATTTGAGTCAATGACAAAATAACCATATACAATCTGAAAGTAACTTGCTGTAATTCTCATAATAAAACTATATTCAGACATATCAGTAACTGAAGTGTTTTAAAGTAGCTTCAATACTTGTGTACCAAGAAATACCGATCATCATAACCTCAGATTTTGAAACCTTCGGGAAGAAAATATTTTCTACTTTTTATCTTGATAACTTTTTTTTTTTTCAAAAACAGTGACTTAATATCAACTTTGAAGAGTTGGGGACAGGAACTAACAATATTGTCTGTAGCTCACCTGGTCTTTATTGTAGTCATCAGATGTATGACAGTGTCTGTCCATAGCAGCACTGCTTCTGTGATTTACTTGGCTGCCTGTAACGTCTCCGCTTCGTGGGAAGAATATTCATCCATCAAAGATGCTTGAAAAAGCTGATTTGTCTTTATTATGGGACTTCTCGCATAAGCTGACTGAATTCTGAGTAGTTTGGAATCTTCTCGGCACAGAGCTGGTCTATCTTTAGCCTATTGAATTTAATTAATGGCTGCAGCTCCCTTTTACCAAAAATAGTGTTATTGGAAACTTTTTGCTCTGTAGCACTTCTAAGCTGCTTGTTTTCGGCTTTTTTTTTCTGCTCAAACAAACTTTTATTTTTACGCTCTTTGAGTTGCAATCCCCAACAGTTATCAACTTTTTTTAAGAGAGAGAGATAGAGAAAAAAAAAAAAAAAGCCTTTGGAGAATAGAGATGAACTTCCAAAAATCTATCTTTGTATGTATTTAATCTTGCTGCTGTTAAATCATACCCATGTGAGACTTATGATCTTGTACATAACAAGATGTACAGGAATTATTCATCCCATCCTTAGCACTTAGAATCCCTCAGAAGATACTATCTTCTTCATGTGCTTCAGCTTTCTGGTAAACGTTGTTTGTATTAATGGTTGCTGGACTCGCAATAAGGCTGTCCGCTTGGTCCAAAGGGAGTGTCTGCCTTCAGTATTATTTTTATAATATATCAATGTTTTTTTAATCATGTATTAGAATAACAAAGTGCAAGTCAGAGATCTTCAAGGATTGCTTTGTCCAAATATATAAGCTTCATCAGTCCTTAGATGTCAGTAACTCTGAAGTAAGAATATCAAGTGCTGATATATCATACCATGTATACCATGCTGATTCCAGCAAAGAAGCTACTTTAGGGCTAGAGGGGACATGTATGAAAATCTATATAGCAACAGCTTTCCTATAGCTAATGCCATAATAACGTCTTGTTTGCTTTTGCAGGGAATATGAATATAGTAGGAAATTCTGTTTTGATAAGCATAACTATTGCTTTGTATATTGTAAAAACTGCATGTGAATGAGGTAAGAAATAATGTTCAGCAGTGAGATTTTGCTTGAAATATCTCTATCAAACAATCAAATTGCTGTATATGGACTCATACTTTTCCCAAGGCAGCTCTACTTGTCAATGTCCCAGGTTAGGGTCCTAAGATGTGATAACACCTCTAGCTTTAAACAGCTCATTTACTAGATTTACCAATTTACTGATTTCTAGCAATATTGGTTAGTTGTGAGTATAGCAAACTTGTTAGCTCTTTATGGCTTTTCTCTCACCTAGCTTGCAGGCTTCTGAAGAAGAATTTCTTTTCTCAAAACCTTTTTGCTAAGTTTTGAGCATTATGGTCATTGCCACAGACACAATGTGGCAGAGGTATGTAGCACACAGGTTTTGCAAGCTTCTAATGCAATGGCACTTTATGACAAGATAGATAGAGAGCTAAAGAGAACAATAAGGTCATAGGACATATTTTTCTACTGCAGTTTCTCCTATTTCTTTATTTCTTCCTGTAGTCAACCTCCTACTTCCTATGTCTTCTTGAAATCATGAGGCAGTCCTCCTTCCCCATCCTATTTGCCAGGTAGCCCTGATGAGCCTCCCTGGATGAGCAAAACCTGGGGCAGTCTATAAGCATTTCTGCACAAACCTGTACTGAGTTCAAGCTTTTGAAACTGGTGGTGGCTTTAGAGCTCTGTGTTCAGAGCATCTTCTCTCAGCTGGACTGCTATTCAAATTGAAGGGTTTGGCACAGGGCTAGTCAATCTCTTCCAGGTTTTACCACAACATCAGGGCAGATGATATTGAAGGCTGCAAATGGGTACAGTCTGATGCAACTGTATCCACAGAGTTTGCAATATCTGATGATATGAATCTTAATTAACTTGGCATTAATCACACCCCATGGCAATGAGTTTTACTATTATTTTTGAATATAAATTAGGACCAATTAGGACTGTGGTTGTTGGGATCAAAGGTTTCCAGTTTGGGATATGGAGCTCTGAACAGACTCCAACTGCTCATAGGGTCTGTTCTTTACCGTGGTGAATGTAAAGAAAAGAAAATGTTGTCTTGTACATAAATAGAAAAAGGAAAGAGTTTTATGTAGTTGTACTTAGAATTCCTAAGACCCTGTGCTCAGAAAAACTCATATGCTATTTAAAGAATTTATATCTATGGATGAATTGCATGAAGATGGATGGTTTGATCTCTTTTTTAGCAACAATCTAATTACAAGTAAAAGCATACAATATCATTTAAAAATATCTTCTTGAAATAAAAGAATTGCACTTCACAAATTTTAGCCAAGACAATGGTAGCTACTCGATATTCTATGTACTATCTGATTTCAAATGATTCATCTGATATGACTCCAGGGAAAGTGATATAAATCTTAAACAAAAATACTTTTAGTATCTTTCTTTTTTAAAAAAAAAAAAAAAAAGGAGTGGTAATACACATAATATGAGCTGCCACAAATAGTAATAATATATGTTTAAGAAAATAGACAAGCCCTACCCACAACAGCTTAGACCAAAAGTAATGGCTCAGTAATATTTCATCACTCTGTATAGCAAATAAGATTTGTGCCAGATTAGTTACTTTTTGGTTTTGTTCATGTATTTGCTGTTTTTGTCTGTCTAAGAATAAGGTTTCAAAATAACTACTTTTAGTCTATAAGTCAGAGGAGATCAGCCATATGGACAACTATGTTATCTTCCTCGGCAACACCAAATATCACTTAGTGTCTCTCTCCCTCCCCCTCCCCCATTTATTTTAATTTATTTCCTTCTCATAAATCACTTAAATTCTCATTCTTAACTTGAGAAAATTCTCAGCTTGGCAAAGTTTTTCATTATAGGATGAATTCCACTGCTCTATCATGGTAGAGATATGCTATGATGTGTGGCAAACACATCAATGAATGCTTCTGAATCCTAATGATGATTTCTAAATCATCACAATTGTTCTTCCTGACAGTCTGTGTCATCCATGAGAAAATTGTCCAACCTTTTCTTATAATGAGTCCTTGATCTCTTCTGGCAGACTGGTCCCATTTTTCACTGTCTTTGCTGCCAGAATATTTTTATCCTTGTTGATGCTTAGTGGCCCTTCCAGCAGTGTCAGGTAATTTCTTCTTGCCCTGCTACAAAAGAATATAGAAAGTGTTATTTCTCACCTTGAAGTTGGTTTTTGCATATTTGAAGACTGTGATTCATATTAAATGTTTCTTCCAGGTTAAAATGCTCCAGTGACTCGATCTTTCCTCAGAGGCTGTGTTTTCATCCAGTTGGAGCCTATTTGACTGTTATTTCTTAGTCTTATGTGATATTAACTCACAGACTTTGTTCAAACTATGTCAGGAAATATTCAAGGCTGAATAAATGTGATTTGACATCAGTAATTCTGGCTGCAAAAGTCTTATTTAAGAAAATGAAACCAGAGTATAAAAGCTATACAAGCAGAGATATTTTATTTTAGCTGCAAAAATATGGTAACACTAGCAGATCCACTGAGCGCACTCAGCCTCTAGCTAAGCATGTGTTTAGGTGAACATCTGAAATCTCTGCACTCAAAACATGTCTCACTTCCCAGCAGGGACCCTGTCGGATGGGTTTCCTGATGTCTCTCTGAAGGTTCATGCTAGCTATAAGTCCTCCTTGGCACGAGATAAATGAACATCCTGTCCGGTTGTGGCTGTGTCACTCATCTCTACTTCCCTCCTTGCCCTGTGGGTTCTCTGGTGTCTTCCTTTCTCTACTTGTTTTGTGTGACCAAAGACCAAAAGTCTGTTTAAAAAAAAAAAGGCAGAATTTTCCCTCCCAATCTATCTGGATCATGAATGTTATGTATTTATTTATTCTCCTGCGAGTGTGGTATCACATTTGCTTTAAACCTCCATTCCTAGGTTCCACTAGTCCACTAGTGAAGGGGATGGATTTCCCAAATCCCTAGCTAAGAATGTTTCTTTTGCATCTCTTTATGCAGCACTATGCTCTGAGTCCTTTGAGACTGGCTTTTCAGAGCAGTGTACCTCAGTTAATGTTCACGTGCTTCCTATATGATGTGATTTACTGTACAACAGAGTATGAAAGCTTGTTTTTTCATTGTTGCTCTCTAAATCATTGTTTTTCAAGAGTCATCTCATATTTGCACTGGAAAAAAGGAAAAATACGATCATCTGTTACTCATATCTTTTTCTCTCATAGTCCTCATTTTGAAAGAACCTGCCACCTTATAAAACCATTTTTATATTTTTTTATTATTATTATTACTGCTTAGCAGAAGTTGGTTCCCACTACTTAATGAGGCCTTTAGACTGTTTGTGGTTTATCTTACTTACAATAAGGCAACGGATGAGGTTCCTCCTTGACCCTGCAGCTGATGGTGAAACTATCAAGAGAGAGTTGCACACTTTGAGGCATGCATCACATGGTTAATCATAATTAAGTCTGAGGAAGTTAGACAGGAATCAGGTAAAGGCCAAAAAAAAAAGCTCAGCCATTACAGCTGCCCTTTTTTTTGCAAATCCATCACTTTGAACAAGATAAGCATCCAAGGAAAACAAATGTCTTTTGCTTCAATGCACACACAATCTCCAATACAGAGGAGCTGCATTTAATTCCCATCTCTAAATAATTTAATTTGCTTTATCCGAAGCATGAATTAGAGATGAAGATGGGGATTTTTTTTCATATCATATTTGTAGAGTTCCCTCTCTTGCCCAGCCCAACAGGGGTTGTTTGGAGGAAAGATTTTCCAGACTTCTAAAATCCATTGCGTATAGAAATGCACGTAGACCTTGACTTGGAGGGAATGCATGTAACACAAACCTGAGTCTTCATTATGCAGCTGGGTCCTCCCTAAAATTCTAGATGAAAAATTTGTGTTGGGAGACCTTTCAGGCCCATGTCAGAATTTGTCTGTTAGGACTTTTGTTGGGGCTTTAATCTAGCAAGTGGAGCCAGTGTAATATTGTTCTATCTAAATGAAAGAACAGAAAACAGGACTTGGCACAAAAATGCTCCAATTCCGTACTGAGAGAAAACTAGGCCCGTTAATATTTTGTGTGTGTGTATAAGGGGAGAAAGGAGAGGGAGAGGGAGGGAGGGAGAGGGGGAGAGAGAGAGAGACAGAGACAGACGGAGAAACAAGAGTTCTACAATAAGGACTTTAACCTCGGTTTCCCTTGTCCATGGTGAGTGCCAAGACCAACTGTGCTATTGGTGCCTCTGGCATCTTTTTAAAAAAATATCTGCCTTTGAAACACTTCCATCTTGTGTAAGTAAATATCCATTGGAGAAGAGGATTTATACCTCACTAAATCCAATATCCAAGGAAAATGGATATTCTATAGCAACTGGGATGGAGAGCATTTCATGCTGAGGCTTTGTGGCTGTTAACTATTTACACAATGTAGAAGAACTGTGCTAGAAACTGAGGTCACCCAATAATAGCTATGTGGCAGGGTCACCTGGCAAACAGACATTGAAGTGTCTTCTTCATCGTGGTCAGCTGTGACCAGGCAAAGGGGAACCTGAATCTTGATTGTGTTATGGAGGTGCCTTAGGCTTTAGACTTTTCTATTATTATTTTTGTTCTCTGTGCTTCTGATTCTAACTCTCTGATTTTTAACTAGAAATTCGATCTTCATTTTTGAAGTACATTTTGTGACTGGTAGTGTTCAATGTAAATTTTTGCTTCTACAAGGCAATTGTAGTTTCTGACAAATGAAAACGTTTCTCTAGAAACCTCCCTGGTCAGACTGTGCAGTACATCACGGAAGCCTCGATACTGAAGGAGACGATGCACCTTGCTGTGCTTCACCCCTTGTGGTCCCCAAGTGTAATGGGACATGCCTTGCTATCTGGGAAGCAGTTGCAACTAGAAACGTGAGGACAACTCCAGTTACAGCATAATTATGTCCCTTTAGTGCTTGCTCTTTTGTCTCTGTATAGTTCTGGGAAAAAAAATCCTCAGTGCAAATATTTTTTGGACATGGCTGATTCTGAGATATCTGGGTTGTGAGTCTGTGTTATTCAGGAAGTTAGATGATCACAGTGTTGTCTTCTGGTCATAGGCTCTATCTAATCTTTTACTTTACCCCTTTACATGCTAACAGAATGAAAGGCAGGCTTGATGCTGCGCAAGGCTCTACATGGAGCATCTTTTTATCTTCCCACATCTTTTAGTGTATCTATTCAGCTAACACTTCTTGAAGTTCCATGGGTTACCAATGTATGTAGTGGAGATCTTCCAAGACAGTACAATCAGTTACTGGAATTGAATTCACTGTGGGCTTGCGGGAAAAGTCCTATAAGAGTTAAGAATGGGAAAAGAAGTTATTCTGATATTTCTAAGGTGCTAAAGGTTCTACAGGAGTGTTATGGGGTATTTTTTGTTTGTTTTTGTTAAGACTTTGTACGAAATTATCATTCTAGAGAGTAATATCGCAGGAGAAGTATCCTATCAAAGTTTGGCAGATGACTTAAAAACTTATGGAAAATATGGGCTTTTTTGTTAAAGAGCCTCTCTGTGATGGTCTCCTGCACTTGCTGGTGTCCAGCAGATGGTGCTCCGGAAAGCAGCTGTGCTGAGGAAAGCAGATGTTACTTATTTATAAAAGAACAGTGAATATTACTACTGGTATCCTCCCCAGCCTCCAGCACAGTTTTCATTGTATCCGCTGCATGCATGCTGAGTGGTGTGAGGGAATGTTTCTCAACCATCAGCCACTGCAGATAGAAAATGCATAGTTCTGTTTAACCAGGCACACAACCTTTCCATGGAGATTCTGTGTTCCATGCTATAGGTAGTGCATAGCTATAGGCTTTGTGAACTGCCAAGCCAAAGATGTAAAATGCAGCCCTTGCCTTAAACATAAGATAAGGTTTGAGCTTGAGTAGCACACAATGTGCCAGAAAGCAAGGCTTGAGTGCCTGGCCTTTGCACAGATTTTCTAGAAAGGTTGCTACCTTTGGTTTTCACTGAGAATAATCTTAGGAGCTCTCTGTGGGAGACATTAAAGGCAGAAAAGCAGAAAAGGAAGCAACCAAGGGAAAGGCTGCTGTAGTGGCTGGGGCTGAGATTCATAAATCTGTGCCCAGTTTCCCATTTCACCCAGATTCATTCTTTTCACTGCAAGCCGTTTACCTCCTGTTTCTCAATCTCATATATAGAATAAGATAAAGCACCCCTAGTCTCATTGGATAACCAGAATGTTTAGCACCTACATAGTGGGTGCATCAAACCAAAATGTCTACGTATATCATGCAACAGAGTGCTAAAGGGCACTCCAGAAGAAGTGCTGTCTTTGCTGCGCTGTGTTGTCCCATCTGGAAACACCAGCCAGAGCCCTGCAAGCGTAACCCGTGCCTTGAAGCTATTAAGTCCTGCCTTGTAATGAGCAATGTGCCTGCACACCTGAGCTGCTCCAGGTCCTTCAGAGCCTTCCTGTGAGGATAAACATATGCACATGAGGTGACTGCCTTCTGAAGGGGCTGAGATCCTAGTGTGATTATCACAGCTCTAGAAGTAGAAGGTGTCCACAGAGGTGCCTCCACCTTTGTGGTCAGAGCCATTCCTTGTGTGCCTAAGGCACTGATGCCATACTGAAGGGATATTCTCCTATCTATTACACTGCCTTTCTACAGGACTGCTTATATCTGGGTGTTGAACTGTATACGTACCCAGTTGGTTATATGACTAATGAAAAATGAGTTTAGGGTTTTGATAGATGGCAGAAGAGCTACCCGTATATTTTGAGCAAAAAATGGCAAAATAACTTCACATATTTTCTTAACATGGTCACATGATTTCAAAAATGTTTTGTGGGGATATTATTTTAGGCTATAAAATATTCTGTTTATTTTTTCTGTCTACTGAGATAACAGGAGAATGTTTTGTCTACGCATATCCAGTCTTCGTTAGCTGCTGGAAGATATAAAACTGATTCAAACTTCTTGGAACTTCAGCTCAAAACAGGCATAATTTATAATGTTTTGGACAGGAAGTTTCTGAGAAAGGAACTTTTTATTTTATTTTATTCTTAGGACTGCTGACTTTTAAAGTATACTTAGCATTAATTGCTGTGAGGGATGAGGGGCTGCTCTGTTTTGTTTTTGTTTCCGTCTGCCTAGATGCGCTGCCCACGGTTTAAGTGTCAGTGCTATTAATTAGCCTTAATGCTGCTGGTTATCTCAACTGCAGTCAGAGCCTGATGCCATTTAGGAGCACGATGCTGTTGCTATAGGTGCTGTACAAACAGAGTAAGACGGTTGGTGGCTGAAGACTTCACAGATTAAGTAAACCAGGCAGATGGAGAGCAGAGGAATGGATTATCATAAATAAGCAGAATAAACAGCACGGAGGGCCAGCAGATTTTTATTTGCATTATTTCATTTGCTGATATTCAAAATAAGTGGTGCTCAGTGAAGATGGAAGGGAGGTCATCTATGTAGTAGAGGGTTATAGAAAGCATAGGAAGAGAAGCAGGGAAATGGAAATAATGATCATAGTCAGGAACACAAAAGAAAGCTTAAGTTCACTTTTGCAATTCTCACTGCAACCAAGGACCTTAGTTTCTGTAGTTTGCTTTGGAAAAGGAAGGAAGGTGCGTGCATCTGACTCTTAGAGAACAGATCTATTTTCCACTGTTTCATACTTCAGCGTTGGTTTCCATGACTCTTCTATTCAAACCCTGACCATGACAACATGAAAGCTAGATGTGTCTTTTGGCACAGTTACGGTTTCAATTAGTAGTGTTCTGTGCCTACATTAATATGCACGTGAATATTTGGAGAAGTTACTTGATATTTTTATACTGTTTTTAGAGGCCTCCAGAGATAGTGAAGTGGAAATCTTAATCTGGAGTCTGGAGTCTTGCTGCTTTTAGTGCAGTTGAGCCTTTGCCATCGCCTAGCCATACCGCTTGTTTGGAGATGTTTCATGTTGCTGTTCTCATAGTGGTTTGATATGAAACTTCTTTTATTTAATGTTAGATAAACATCTTGGGTCTTCTCTTCATTGATTTTTTTTTTTTTCTTCCAATGAAGACAAGAGCCATCATTTTTGCAGTTTGGACTATATCACTGTTGGCTTTTTTTTTTTTTTGTCCTAAACAAAAATTTAAAAAAATAAATTATTCCCTTAGACCTGAAAGCTTGCAACAGTATTTTATAATGCAAGAACAAGCCATTAAAAACTCCCCACAAACATGAAACAACTGTTTTATTAATTTGTGGCCAAGAGCAATATATCAGATTGAGATAACTGACCAGCCTTCCTGATGTTTGTGCTTCAGACATTTTCCTGGTCTGTGGTTTGCTGCGTAGGATGCTCTTGTGTCACTGGCTGAAGAGTCTGACTTTTACTAATTAGAAAGAAATATTTCATTGTCAAGAATATAATGTGAAGAAAGTTAGCTTGTCACAATGATATGTTGAACATTAACATTTTGGTATTGTTTAAAAAAAAGTACCACAGATTTCTATAGCTTCCAGTAGTGTTATTGAATCCTCCCTTATGACTGGAAGGATATTGAATATTAGCCTACTATGCAGAACAGAGGAGCCACTTGTATTCCACAGATCTCATAACTTTGGTAAAGTTTAGCTGTTCCTGTGATGATGTGGGAGTGGATTTGTATTTGTAGAGAGCTCTGAAATGATCATGTGAAGGGCCCTGAATTAGTGCAAAGCATAATTATTAGCCAATGCTTAATATGTATTTATGATCTGTATTATGATACAACTTTCATAAACAGTATTGAACATAATAAACAGAGTGTGAGAGCTACTTAACTACTCACACTGAAAAACATCTAAAAGTGTTTGGGACTTGGCTTCAATCTGTTGCATCTCGGTGTAAAATTTGCAAATGAGTCTACTTTGATAAAATCTTGTTTATTTAAATCTTAAAAATAAGCAAGAAAGAACCACTTGATTTCAATGTCTGCATTTACAAGGGTGTCTTGGCAAGAGGTAGTAATCAACTGTCAGCACAGAGTCAATCACAAAGTTAATGTATTAGTTTGGGGGTGTTTTTTCATATATGTAGTTCTCA
>JAVCKT010015817.1:7528-33762 GCA_032273925.1 Rhynchotus rufescens
CTTGCAGAGTCTTTTTTTTTTCCAGAGTATTTTTTTCTGTTTTTAGCACAAAATAGGAGCTTGCATCCTTATTTACCAAATTCTACTGTTTGAAAAGAGAATGAACACTGCTGAATATCACTGCATAGTACTGTCAGTTTTAGTATTTAGGATGATATACAACAAGAGAGTCACTATTCCAAAGGATTTCTTTTGTAATCTCTACTGTATTTCTGCCTCACAATTTGTTTGCATGGTTATTAAGTGTCAAGTCAGTGATCCTTCTACTTTTTCAGTAGAATATCAAGTATTTCTTGAATATTCACTCAGCATGGTGTTTAATTATCTGTGTGGAAAATGCTTTTTGTAATTATTAATGATTTCATGTATCAATAAACTTCTTTATGATGTTTATTATTTATACTATGTTTGAGGAATTGCCCAGGATATAATGGTTAGAAAGCAGAAATAGTATGTAATCAGAAAAGGGAGTTACTTTGCAATATTTCTGATGCAGACAAATCAGGAAGCATAGGAGATTTTTCCAAAAAAAGATTACTGTTTTTAGGCGGTCGTTGTCTTTGTTTCTGAAGCATACAACTACTCACTAGTCCACAATTCTCAGCAAAGCACCTATCAGAAAAGAAAAACATTTTCTCAAATTGTTTCCTATATGTGAAAGAGAATAGAGAACTAAGCTCACAGAAAATCTATGAAAACAACAAAGAGAGCATGAGCGAAACAGAAAGTATAATATTTTTCCATAAGCTAGCTAAGTATGACAAATATAAAATAACCTTACTGACTATCTTTATCTTGTAGGCACAGTTTTCTCTGGGAAGCCCCGGTTTATTCTTGGCTATGATGCATTTTGAGAAGTCATATATATGTGACATAAAATAAAAGGCAAAGGAAAACCTGATCCAATATGTTTTTAAAAACACTTCCTGAAAGAATGTTCTAAATAATTCCATGATTTTATTTCTATTAACTTTTTTTTCACAGGGCCAAAACAGTATTTATAGCATGTATTTTAAAAGATGTGTTATACATTCAATAAACACTAAAATTAACTTCAAAGTATAATTGGAATATTTTTTCACACATTTTCATAAATGTGTAAAACAGTCTAAAAGAATTAGCATTCATATAAATGCTTCTCCTCTATGTTATATTCAATAGGATTTTGTCCTTAGTATTAGTAATATTGCATTTTCAGGAATGCCACAGAAACCGCAGATTTCAATTACATTTGCTTTCAGACATGTAAAAGAAACACATGTTAAAGCAATTAATATAAATATGACATTTACAGTTCCCTGAAAGTCTGCTCCTGTAGTTTCTCAGTGCAAGACTCCAGGCTGACCAAAACAATAATCACGAGTCAAGCTGTTCACGTCTCAATCTGAAGAAAGACCTATAAAAACGTCATAAAACAAGCTGCACATTTTTCTGAATTATTTTCATCTTCCACCCTCATCTACTTCTCATTCAACGTATTTCTTGGATTTAAAGCTCTCTGATATGGAAAGAAGACTTCTAAATTAGTGGCGTTCTGAATGGGTCTGTGCTCCTGTTAGGTGCAAGCTAATAAAAACTGTGGTTTGTTCTCCCCAGTGCCCTCTAAACAAAGTTCACAAAACTGTATAAAAAGCAACTGTTAGGGAAGAAAGTCTGTATAGCCTGCTACTACTCAAATTATCTACAGAAGTTTAGAATAGACTGGCCAGAGTTGAAACAGGATTTACCTCCTAGTGTGTGATGAGAGATGAGAATTCAATGCTTCGCTTTGCTTTGCTTTTTTCCTCCCTCCTTTTCCTTCTGCTAAAAAAAAAAAAAAAAAAAAAAAAAAAAAAAAAAGTTCAAGGCTTTTCATTGAATGAATTGCGTTGTGAATGTGTGAATGTGTGCTGGAGGATAAGGGGATAGAGGGACTAGTCAGAAGTACATCCAGGCCAGGCTCACAACCTTGACATAAGAAAAGATTACGGAAAGGGAATACCAAGGGATGGTTACTAATAAAAAACAATGCTTTTGAATAAAAAGATCATGTTTCAGACAAATTGAAATGAGATTTTAACAAATATTTATTTTCTGAAGCCCTAAATCACTAATTTTAATCAATGTTCTTTGTAGAAAATTTAAGATGCATTATTTCCTTGAAGTCCTTGAAGTGCTGTGACTATTCCAAGAAGAACAAAATTCAGATAATTTCACACTTGAAGGAAGACACTAGAGCACCCTGGGACTCATGAATTATTTTAAAATATTCTTCAAACAAAAAAAGATCTGTTTATTTTTCATGTGGTACCAGAAAATAGTATAAAATAAATTTCCTTTTATTCATGGGGATAGTGCAAAAAGGGTAAATTCTCTTCTGTGACACCAGGAAAGTTTTCTAAATAGGAGCTCACATAAATGTGCCCTTTTTAAAAATTGATAGAATCAGCCGCCAGATATCTGTGTGATAAAAGTGCACAAGAACATATGAAGCTTTTGGCAAATGTCTTCTTCAACCCTGTGGCACAAAGATGCAATGACTGGAGAAGTCAGTAACTACTGTATAACTGAAGTGTCAGTAGGGATCTATTGCAAGTTAGAAGTTGAAGGCAGGCTACTTCTAACCCTGTCACAAACTTCCTTTGGGATTTTGGCATGCCATTTGGTCTCCTCATTGGTCAGTCACTTTTTACTGAAATGTCTGGCAACCTTATATTTAGCCACCATATTTATAGTCAAGACATCCCAGGTAGAAATGAATGAACTTGTTCGTATACAACAAACCTCACACATCCAGGAAGAGCTAGGCCTCTTTAACTCAATCAGCACTGGAAGTATGGTGGGCTTG
This sequence comes from Rhynchotus rufescens, assembly GCA_032273925.1. Taxonomy (NCBI): domain Eukaryota; kingdom Metazoa; phylum Chordata; class Aves; order Tinamiformes; family Tinamidae; genus Rhynchotus; species Rhynchotus rufescens. The sequence continues at coordinate 10,356 of JAVCKT010015817.1, forward strand.
CTGGAGGAGGTCAACAGGTGTGATACATTGCGGAAGCATTATTGTCTTGTGTGGGATTGTACAGTTTTGGGATTGTTTGATGCTTTCCCCAAAACAGGAGCACTATCTCTTGAGCATTTTTTTCCTCCCACGTTGATGCATGCCTACATATCTGGTATTTCAACTCCCTGGCAACTAGTGCTCACCTGGGCATGCAGAAGTCATGGACCAATATGTCAGGAACTTCAAATTCAATCCTGATAATGCTCTGTAATGGAAAAAGAGAGCCTGTCTGGGAATCCCAGATATAAGTATAATATTAATTGAATACATCGGAGAGATAAAAGGAAACTTGTACAAAGCAAATGAACCTGAGATGTGTAGAAGTTTGTAAAACAGACACATGATGATATTCGAAGTTCTCATGACATAAAACACTATGAAAATAACTTTGATTTTTTTTCCACATTTTAAGACAAAGAATATATAGTATTTTTCTTTCTTTCCTAACTAAGAATTCATTCCTTAGAATTCTCTAGTGACTGAAGTTTTGGCAAGTCAAGCTTTAAAAGAGGTGTTCCCCATCCAAGGGAACCTTTTTTTTTTTTTGTTTTTAACTGAAAGAAAAATAAACTTTCCAAAATACATCTGTATGTAATATTCTTGATAAAGAGCAACTGACAAAAAGCATCTGCTGCATTTCTTTTTCTAGTCCAGGCATGTAAAGAGAAAGAAGTTATTAGAAGAATGGTGTATGCTTATTTTCTTATCTTCTAGAATAAAAGGAATTTTTCCTTCTGCCCACTCTCAGGATACAAAATAATGTTTATATTTGAAAGTGTGATCACAGGAAATGTTAGTCAAGGCTAAAGACTGTTGCACTGGTGAGAAAAATTAGATAATTTTGCTTTTATCAGAGACATCAGAACAGCAATCCACAGGTTTTACCATCTAAATTGGCACCATTGTTTACCTTTCTGTACTTGAGCCCTTTATTATCTCCTGATAATGTTGTCATCTTTTTTTATAGTTCCCTGAGACAGTGGGAAATGTTCTCATGTGCTTTTGTGCTGAGTACTTAAAGTATTGAAAGCAACAATGAAATTAAAATGATGAAGAATAAGGAAGATATTGGGACAAATATAAATACTTTCTCTCACCCCTTTCAAAACATTATCTCTACTCTCATTTCTGCAGCAATATTATTTTCAAGATGTCTTCTATATTATTCATGAAGAACTGCATTAGTCTTAAAATGATTGTTGGTTGTTTGAGAGGAGACCATTGGCTTGTGGTAGTGTAGTGGAATTCCATTTTCCTGCCGTAGATATGAGCAGAAAGAAGCCACAAAATGTTTCCCCTTCAGTGTGTCGGAGCATGCACTTATTACCATGATGACATTCAGAGACTTGGCAAGGTTCTGTGGGGTAACATCGTTGTTCTGAGACCATGGTTTTATGTCCCCACTGTCTTCACAGGGGCTCCAGTAGGCGCGTCTGGTGTGCTTGTATGTTTATCATCCCCCCAATTTTACAGATGAAGAGCTTCAGGACTGCGAAGTGGAATGAACTGACCAAATCAATTAGGGAACTGGTGCCAGACACAAAAATTAAACCCAGATGAGTCCAGGAGCCAATAAATCACAGATGAATTTGGCATGTAAAAAAGCTCCTTTCTAAAAAGCTGGGAATACACTTGCTGTGTGGACCAAAAAAAAATATGAGCCTTGATTCATTTGTAATCAAAGCCATAATGCCTAGGACGTGCTGGAAACAGAACACTGGGTACAAGAAAATGTTTGGAGAATCTCACATTTCTCAGGAATTTATGTAATTACTCCAAGGACTGCTTGACATTCTTCAACTTTCTACTGATGCAAATTTTCCCACCTTTTTTTTCCAGCACAGTCAATCAGTTGTAACTTGCTTATTTTATTTGTACAAATAAAGACGATTGGCTCAAGACAGCACAACTCACAGATGGAAAACAGAAGATTAATTGATCATTCTCAGCTTTTCCCCAGTGCAGTAGGATGGTTCTTTCTTTCCTCCTTTCCCCCCTCCCCCTCCCTGCCTTCCTTCACTGCTGATTTTAATCAGAGAGAAAGGAAGTGACTGTTTTCCATATAGAATGCTGATATTTGGTGAAAAAATAAGGGATGGGGGAGTGAAAGGTGCACAGAAAAGCAGAAAAATAGTTTACTGATAAATTTCTTTTAATCTTTGCCAAATGCTCTTCAAGTGTGGGAATGGACTCAGCTGGCAGTCACTTTCACTAAGCCGGAAATACCATCTTTAATAAAATTCAGTTAAAGGACTGGATGGACACATAAATCTCTTTGTATGTTTGTGACAGCAGTAGTGTAATGTCAAAGGAGATCTTAGAGAGTTTAGCAGAGATCTCAGGTCAGCCTGTTTGCCATCTTTTTCCTTGCGCCTTTCTGATACTCAGTATAAAGCTGAAATATTTATACTTAAATGACTACTGCTAATGCAGGATATTGAGGTCACCAGCATGAGAAGAGAATGGCAATATTCTGTGTAAGAAAATTATACAAGCTTCTTCAAGATGCTATATTTAATTGCACTGAGACTCTCTTTGCCTTCATCCCACCTCCTAGAGCCATTTTTTTTTAATTTGGTTATGTGTAATCCACCCTTTAAGTGCCAAGCACCTCTAAATCTCAAATTTTGCCTGAACAGTTTACAGAAAGTTAGTGATTTGCAGAGCTCTGGCAGATTACCAGGAATTTTGAGCCATATTTTGGATTAACCAAATAATAGTTATTGATACTGTAATGTTTTTTACTATGTCTACACAGGCTGCATGCCCTACAGCTTCACCTTGTGGCTGGTGGCACCGAATGACTTCCCATTCTGCCTTCGTGTGTGCTCCTGAATCGCTCGTGATAGCTGCCCATCATATTCTTATGGTTTTCTTTCCTGGTTAGTATACAGCCTGGTGTTGTTTCTCCATGGAAAGTGTCTATACGTATGGGTTCACCTGCACCCTTAAATCCTAAGTATTTTTTTTCCAGCCCTTATGCACATCTTCATTTGTAGAACTTAAGCCTTACTCTTCTAAGAACTATACACATGTTTTTATCTCCTCCGGCAGGATTTTTTGAACCCTTTCTTCAAAATTCTCCCTTCTGAGAAGTTCTCAAAGTCCAGGCCTGTTAATTCTCTTCTCATAAATGCAAACATATATGACTATATGACTAAAAGTCACCTTCCTTTTAAAAAATCTTCCATCAACCAGAGGCACCCTGAAGTATCTCAACATACCTTCTCTTTATATACTTTATACCCCTTTGATTTAATATTCAAGTACCAATGTTGCAAAATTATTGCAATCATGATTGTCTTCACAGAATTTGTTATTTGAAAGACAACGTGTCTCTCAATATCAACAATTCTAGTTCCTACCCCAGTCCTCAGCTAAAGACAAAGTTCTTCCCCACTTTTAATGGAGGAGGGAATGTATCCCCAAATACTTTGGGACACATTTAAAAATCACTCATTCACTGTGTATGACAGAATAAAAAAGCATGAATATAAATATAGTTTGGAGATGTTTTTTGAGGAAAATTGCATTCTGCAAGCAGAATTCCTATCTGGTTGGGCTGAAAAGATTGTTTAGTTTGTTAATATAAATTGTAATGACTATAAGTAGTAAATATTTTCACATCTCTTAGGTAGGATCTCTAAAATCTTCACAGAAGTATGATCATTCCAATTTTTTTTTAAAGTGAGCTGAAATCCCAGATAAAACTATCCACTTAGTGATAATGACATATCAAGTAATAGAAAAGCCCACAAGTTTATGAGATAAAGCATTAACTAAATATGAAGCAAAAGTGTTCTACGATTATTAATAATAGTGAATGTTATTGTATTCTTTTAGGAATTGTCAGCTTGTCTTCAACCTATCCTCCCTTTTTGTGCCAAAAGCCACTCAAAATCTGTAAGAACTAGTTAATTTTTTCAGTGAAAAACATATCTCAAAAAAAAATGGCTTTTTTTTTAATGTTGTGACTGGATAGAAAGATGTTGAGGAGATAGAGATGGGAAACTAAATTAGTTCTGCTTTTAAATTATGTTCTTAGGTCTTTTCCAGCAGTGACTTCTTGGTTTTGTAGCAAATGCCTCTAATATTTTCCAATTCAGATTGCTCCCTCACTGTGAGCCTTCTTGCTATGAGGCCACCTGGGATCAAAGCTACTTTCCCCCTCCTGTGGTCTCAACTAACTCTATTAACTCTAATTACAAACATTTCTGTTATACCAGTCAGATTTTATGGCTTCCAACAAGTGAGTTTCTTAGAGCACGAGAAAGCCTGCACTGTACAACTACTAGTTTTTCTTTAGCATTACACTTTGCCGTGCATTAACCTCATGCACAGCCATCTCTGAGCTAGCATCACTTCTTTTTTTTATCGTTCATAATTAAAAAAAAATCATTTTGTCTTGAAAGTACATGATACTAGAAATGCACTTGGCCAAGGTGAAAGATTTATAGGATTTTTTTTAATGTATCACAAGGCTCAGAAAGAGTTGAAGAGTTTATTGACAATATTGACATCATTTTCTTATGACATCTCAATGACATAAAGCAAAAGGGTGTCATTCATTATATATAGCATACAGAGCATCACTTGCTTTCAGCTTGCTTCTTGAAGTCAACATTCTCCAAAATCTTTCCTTGAAACTTTAGTAAAATGGGAACTTCCAGTTTAATTTAAGAAGGGCTGTCCATGAAATCACAGAGATTTTGCAGATTCTCCCTGAAAGAAGTTAAAGAATTTAGTTCTGGATTTGCATGTTACCTGTCAAAGCTGAAAACTGTGTTCCAGGGACTGCTGAAAGGCTATCATAATGGTTTCTGGAGACACAGGAGGAAATCCTGGGGACATTTTTACCATCTTTGGCTGTCTGAAGGGACAGCTGGACAGAACATCCCATCATGACTGAGTACAGGTCAAACTGGACTCTCTACCTCAAAGCCTTTCAGATTCCTAACTGTCACAGTCAGTTTGGCATTGAAAAACTTTTCCCGAGTATCTTATGGAGGGACCCAGTGCTAGGAGGTCTCTCAAATCATATTTGCTACTCAGAAGGAATCTACCACAAATTATTTTATCAGTGAAGTGCCTCAGGAGTACTAAACTGCACTATCATTATCTTTTCAGAGATCAAACCAGGCAAAATAAAACAAAGAAGCAGTGTTATTTAATTTCAACTTAATACTGCTTTTAAATCCAAGGATGTAAGATGTTTCATCTTAATATGTTTTTACTCAGCTAAATTTTTAATGTTGAAGTTTGCAGTTTGTCTGAGAAAAGACAGTGTTAAAACTTATTTCCAGATCATAACCTGGCTTGCAGCCATACAAGAAAATAGACAGTCCTAAACTGTCCTTTTACTCCCTAGACATCTCAGGTTTAAGCTCAAGAGAAATAGTTTCCAGAGAGTAACTATTTCCTCTCTGCATATTTGCCAGGACTGAGACTGATGAGATTAATAATCCCATTCCCTCCCCAAGTTCCTCCCAAAGAGATTCAGTCAACATGTGCAGACTGACTCAGCAAAGAAGAGATGTTCCAAATACAGAACTGGCATCGTGTATTTCCCCCATAAGAGCAAAGAGGGCACTAGGAGGATACCAGCTGGCCTCCAAGGTTTCTGTCAGGATAGTGCAACAGAACACATGCAACCTAATTAACATTCAAGTTTTTATTGTTTCATTTATTGCAATTATTCCCTGCCTTCATATATAGATGTTTTATCCATTGACATGCAGAGGATTTACTCTGACTTCAACTTTCAGCTTTTATGACAGGTGACTACATCATAGGATTAGTCTGTGAAGGACGTAAGATTTAAAAATAAGGCAATCACGCTGAATTAGACCAAGGTCTCTTCAGTCTGCTTTGGCAATGGCCAGGTATAGAGACACTGAGGGAAGAGTATAAATCTGGAATGCAGACAGATTTTATATTTTTCTTGGAATATCCTCCCAGCTCCAGTAAATTGTGGTTTACAGACTTTTTGAGCCAGAGACAGGAGTAAGCCTCATAAGTCACAAAGTCATTCTCAACTTGTTCACTTGCTTGTCCACTTTACTTTCAAGTAGGTGTAAATGCCTTGCAAACTTCCCCTCTAGCAGCAGGGAGTTCCATTGCTCCTTCGGTACAGGGTGAGGAATCCCCTTTTTGTCTGTGTTTTGAACTTACCAACAGTTAGTTCAGTTATGTGATGATCACTAGCTCATATGGTAGAGAAATCAAGTCAAATAAAAATTAATCTCATTTCAGCCTTTTCATATTACCCAAGATTTCATAGGCCTTCATGCCTTAGCTGTTTCTTCCCTTGCTGAAGAATTAGGACTTTTATTTACTCATTCCTTGAGCATTGCTCACCCTTGATGACCTTCTCTGAATTTCTTCTAGGGTCTTTCACAGAGAGTAATTCAGAACACTAAAATTAATCCTTCTGAAGCATTCCCTGGAGAGAGTTTCTCTCTTTTTCTCCATTGACTATATTAAAAGGCTTTAGGATGCCAGAGTCCTCCCTTATAAACCTGAGCTGAGCAATATGAAAGGTCTTCCACACTCTTCCCATGTGTTTTAGTTTATTTTTAATCATTTTTCATTGTAACAGGTAACAATAAAGTAGCAGTCTTTTTTTTTTTTTAAAAAAAAAAAATAAGCTTTAACGTAAAAAAAAAAAATAAGGTCCAAAACAAAATCTATATCTCGCAAAGAAAAAAAAAAGAAGAATATAAGAGGAAAGTGTTTATACAACTTTCACATAAGGTTTTTCCATTACTAAGTATGTCCAAAGGCTGGCTAGCTGGTAAATTCCTTCCAAACTGAAGTGTGTGGTGGTTGCATTTATTAATAACAGTGCCTTTTCTCAAGTTCTACTTACACAAAGTATTTTGAGCATTTGATACTCAATTACTGGAAGCAAGCTTTTTTTTTTTTTTTAATTGTATCACATTATTTAAATGTTCACTGCATTAATATACAAATTTTCAATGTAGACTAATGAAAATGAAGTCTGGTGAAGAAATTAGAAGACAGCCTAAGTATAAATGAAATTTTCCCCTTTTTGTTGTATTTTATGCATACTGTTCATTAGGCTGCAGTCCCAAAAGAAGCCTCCAAAAATGTTTTAACAGTTGAAACACAGAAAAATAATGTGGGAAAATACATATACATGTAAGATTGCAGTCCTAAAGGTGAAGGCTGATTAAATTCCAACTCCATTCTCTTTTCCCTATTCATGCAAAACTCTCATAATGTTTGCACTCACTTTGTAATCTGAGCTTTGACTTGATCTTCCTGCATGTGTATGCTGGTGAGCATTAATTTTCCTCCAAAGAAGGGGCTGCCATCATTTTTCATTTAGATGGGAAGAAGGAATATTCCATTTTGTAGCAATCATCTTGGTATGTTGTGTGTCTGTCTGCAATGTTTCCAGAAAGCACAGATAAATGGTGTGATATTTGAAAAGCAGGGCACCATATATTTTGGATAGTGTCTAGGAAAGTTTGCAGGATGTCCCAGACTGGCTCAGTCTGTGAGGTCTGAGACAATCTTTCTGACAGAATAGATCTGTTACTTATCCAACAGGGAGCCACTTGTTTCTCCCTCTCTTTTTGAAGGAGGAATTGAAACAATATGCCAGCAGGAACAGCACTGCAGACAAGAACCAGGTTACCATGGGCCTGACAAGGAACTGCAGCAAGTACTTTCCTTGAACATGAGCATTTACAGCTCCAAAACTAATGTTCACATATCTTGCTGAATGTATGGGCACTCTGCTAGCTAGTCCGAGTGTATTTGGGGGATTAGGAGCAACAGAAATACCCGTCTTCACAATGGACAAGAGGTTATCCAAACAAGTGCAAACTGATACGTGGTTCCTTGGCTCCTTCCTACTCTTCTATCCTGTAGCACAGAAGATGGTTGTTTATCTTCTCATCCTTTTCTCTCTCTCTTTTGCAACTTTGTGGTGAACCAGGCAGAACGTGTTTCACTCTGGAGTTTGTTTCATCTGTTCTTGATCTTAGTGGGAGGGAAGCAGCAGGGATAACAGAAGAGCATAGCCGTATTCTAGGATATTTTTACAGTCTTTTCTATATCTCTAATGCAAGGTTATCTTTTGTGCTAAATGTGTAAGGAGATTTTCCTTAGGAAATTGTTTAGAAATTTAGAAACAGTTTTCATTTTCCTTCTATTTGTGTGGTATGTATATTAATTAAAGCTGTTTGTAGTTTTATTTAAAATTCTTAGAACTTTTTAGACTTCTTAAGCATGAGACTAGAAGATGACATTACTAGCTAAGAATGGATAACTCCAAGGGTCATACATTACATCTCTCTCTCTTTTTCTCTGTGTTTTTTTGCTTGGTTGTTCATCTGTTTTTGTTTTTTTTTAAGAGTTTTAGAAAGAAGAGAAAGAAATCCTGGACAGTTTCAGGATAGAAAGGAACTGTAGCCTTCACATGAGATTTGGAGAACCTAGCAGACAGAATTCTTTTCATGGGAGCTACTTCATTAGTAGTTTGACAGTAATTTTTCCATAATTTAATGAGTTTGTGGCCGCCAGTAATTCTTCCATAATTTAATGAATTTGTGGCCCCCAGTTTGAAATATACTATGCCTTTTTGTCTCAATTGAGTCTAGAAATGGGAACAGGAAAATCTTCACTGACCATTGAAAGATCCTCTGTTCCTGAGTGGGACTAAACTCTTCACTTACAGTTTTCTAAACGTTGTTAAGACAAATCCATTAGTGTTTTATGCAACCTGTACATGTAGAATAGTTGGTAATAATCTGGAAATTTAAATTTCTAGTATTTGCCTAATTTTATGATATTGTATACAGCTGGGTTTACATCACTCCCATTAGTCTCTCAGTTCTTTTATCTGTAAATAAAAGGTCTCAGGAATTCTGAGGTATGTATTTTGGAGGAAGGCAAATCTCCATAGTGATACATTATTTTTCTATTGATGATCCAGGAAAATCTATGTATAGAGAAAAGCCATTTTCTTCTTTTTAACGCTGTCCTTCTGTAACATTCAGAGAGCTTGAGTAAACTATTTCCACTCACCCTTCTGTCTGGAAAATAATATTTTCTTTCAGGTGAAAATATAAAACTATAATTGACATCTGTCATTAAAATATATATTTTCGACTATGGATATACTTTCGATTTTGAAGTAATATGTTTGATCATTTCTATATTTTATATTCATATCACAATGGAGTTTTGAACTGCATAGGAAAATTAAGGGGACGATCTATATCTTTGCAGAATCACCCAGGAACATCTCCAATAAGCATTCTGATTCTGAGCTCCTGGCATACATTCTATACTTCTCCTTGGTAGGATGACATATTTTTTGTGTCATCACATCACAGGATGCCATTGATCCCCCACTTCACAGACATTGACTGTACAAAAGAACTGAGATTTAGACTTCTGCCATCCTTTCTATCTTGATGCACTGAGTGCTTTCTGAAGAGTGTGGAAAGAGCTATCTATCACACCAAGTAAATTCTGACACATTATTTTCTGGTCCTTATGTGATCTACTGTTGGACATTTTTACACTTTTTTATCTAATTTTCAGACATATGTAGTTCTTTTTGGGAAGCTGTTAGTCTCCTCTGAAGCAAAAGGATTCATCATGTACCTTTTACTCTTGATAGTGAAATTTGTCTAGGTATTTTCAAACAGAATAAAATCATTTCTATCTGTAAGATCAATATTCAAAGAAAACAGCATGACAAGGTTTTGAACAGCCTAATGTGGCTTCAGGGTTTGCTTTCTTTGAGCAGTGGTTAGAGAAGATGATATCCAAAGGTCTTTTCCAACTTTCATTATCCTGTGATTCTATGAGATAATATATTTCTTTAAAGAGAAAGATTATTCAGATTTAGTAATAGGATAATTTAGAAAATCTAGAAAATCTTTTTACTTACAAAAAGTGTGAGACATTTGGGGGATTGCTCTTCATCTGGAAATATTTGAGATAAAGAAGGGAAAATTACAGAGAGAGAGCACACACAGGCCAAATCTACAGGCTACACCCTACTAAGTAGGATGCACCTTTTGCTCCCTCTTAGGCCAAATTTCACAGTATAGCTTGCATCTCTATAAATAAATTTTTTTTTCTCTCTCTCTCTCTCTCTCAAAAAAAAAAATAGGCTGACTATCTCCAAAATGCCCACTGAGAATCGTCCCAAGTGCAATCTGTGTTCCAAACTGCAACCAGACATGGCTGAGACAGCGCTGGAAGGACCTAAAAAAATAACATATCAGGGTTGTGATAAAATCCCAGTTCACTGCTTGAGCCAGCTTCCTGCCCTTTTATAGGTTGTTCATATAGACTTTACTAAGGAGTAAATGGAGCATGGGAAGAAAAATGCAGCAGAGAGGTATGATGGTAGCATGCAGGAGCTTTGCTAGGAATGAAGAAGGAAGAAACCTCATGGATCTGTTTATAATATAATCAGCCTACGAATTGTGTGTGACTTTCTACTCTATGCACTGAAAGGGAGAGAAAGTTTTTTTTTTTTATTTCAGGGAGGTGATAAAACATCATGTAGATTATGTGAAATATGATTTTTTCCCCATCTGACTACATAAAGCTGATGCTTATTATAAACATTTCATTTATAGCTTAGAATAGCAAGTGTAGGCATTCAGTGGGTGGAAACTGGCTGAAGAGCAAAACAGGAATGAACAAGTTTTTTTATTTTTAAAATTCTTTGGAATTTTTGCTACACAGCTTCACTATGACTTAAACAGGTATGTGGGACAGCTGAATTAGCAAAAGAGTTTGGAGCCATAGAGGCCTATAAATTCAAGAACAACAAGAATTAATAAAGATTTACTCAGGTGGGAAATATCACTTCTTCAGCAATAATAAACTAATGCATAAGTAATTCAAATACAGAAAGTTTGATCCTGCATCAAATTGTGTATTTACCAGAAAAAAATGTAAGTGGTCATAAGAATTAAATTCCATATGTACTAATAACAAAGAAATTAATACAGAAAAAAAATTATTCACTAGATAATTATACACTTTAAAAAATCATTTAAATATCATTTTATCTGCAAAAGTAGTTGTAAAAAATGATTCTTGTCTCTTGGACAGAATGGACATGTTTGCTTCATAATGTCTACTTTTCCCTGAAAGTAAGCTATAAAGAAACTTATGCTTAAATAACATTAACATTGTGATGCAAGCTGACAGAAAGCCACAAGATTTAAAAATTGGTGCTGATATTGTCTTCAGTTCATGCTGTGATATCTATTTCCCCTTCTTTTCATTAAGCCATGAGCAAGGCATGAGATGTCAGAGCAATGTTAAATTTAGCTTTTTTGTCAGTTCGTGTCACAGTCTAAACATTTTTTAAACACAGGGGCTTTTCAAAGGCTTTAAAAAAAAAAATTTTTTTTTCAATTTAATAATGATATAGGATTACATTAGACACTTTCCCTATCCTACTCCTTTCTTCCTCCTCCCCCCTCCATTTATTGCTTAGCAGGCTATTTTATGGTTCTGGTATGTTTGACTAGGAATGCAAATGTCCAGTCATATTATCCCTAAGGTCTCCAAAAAAAAATAATTCAAGCATTCCTCATCTCTGTGCACATATAATTCTTTGATCAATGGTCTGTCTGAAAGCACTGAGACTAATACACATTCTCTTCATTACTACTACTACTACTACTAATAATAATAATAATAAACAATCAGGACAGTCATAAAACTCTCACATAGACTTCAGTCATAAATTTCTGGCTTATAAATGGGATGAGCATGCATAGAGCTACAGTACAAAGATGCGTGTGTGTGTGTGTGTGTATATATATATATATAAGCTTTGTGGTGGACTATTTCTGTGTGAGGCTTACAACTCCTTTTATATTATTTTGATCTATTTCTATGTGTTTCTCTGCAAAAGTGGAGAAAGTGGAGAAAATATACACTAACTCACATTCCATGAGTTGGTATCTATTAGCTTTAGATAGGGTTTATTCTGCTTATCTTGTTTACCGCAACAAAAAAAAATACTTCACATACTTGTTTTTGCTCATTTATAATCGCAGCAGCAGAATTTATAGATCAACAGTAATACTAACTGAAGAATGAAGAGACTTTGATTATAGAGATGCTTGCTGGCACATCTTTATTTAAATTTGGATGTGTTTTCAGGATCAGCCTTCTTTCCAGAAATGCTTGACTCAGCAAGAACAGGTTAAGTCTCTGAACTCTAAAAATAGCTTTGCTGTATTCTCATGAACATATTTTAATGACACTTCTAGCCCCTAATATGAATAAGCCTTCTCAGGATATTTTGCTAAGAATAAAATTTATTCTGAATAACATATTACATTGTAATTTAACAGTAGATGATGTTGCACAGTCTGCCAGCTAAATTCTACCAGCATATTGTTAAAGTACTCTGCATTATAGAATAAAACTCACTCAAAAATCTAAAGGAAAACAACTCTCTGATACCAAAGATCATATCAAGTATAACCAGCTTTGAAATATCTTACATTTATAGTGACATGACAAAATAAAATAATCCCATCCAAAAAATGTTCAGTTTTTGAATCAATACAAAAATAGGCATTTTAACAGCATAAACAATATTTAAATAATTCAATATCAGGTCTTCATAGACTGAGGCTACTAGGCCGAATTGTAATGAAGTAAAAGCAAGAAAGTATTGATACAAAATAGCTTTGATGAGCAAAATACTGACTTTCTTTCTCTGAAGATTTGAACAGATATTTTATGGTCAACATTCTAATAGTATTCTGCTTAGGATTGATTCATCCTAGCTGGTGCTCTCCAGGGACCCCGTTATAATGGGATGAAATATTAAGTAATATTAAATTAATATTAAATATTTGTTCTTTTGTTTTCCTGTGTGTTATGCATATATATGTAATTTTTTCCCAGAAGTATCAGTGCCATTTTCCACACAGAAGAAACTTTTCCTACAGTCTTTTAGCTCGTCTGTGTCCATTAACATCTTTTCCTTTCCACACTCCTCCTCTTTCTTTCAGACTTCTTTTTCCCCCTGACCATGACGCTTCAGTATTCCCATTTTACATGTAAATGTGATTGCGGCAGCCTATTTAGTGGAGGAGAGAGAGCAGCAAAAAATCATGAGGACCTTTGTGTGCTTTTAGCACTTAGAAATTACAAGGAGAAGGCTAAAAGGCAGCAATAGAAAAGGATCGTATCTCTTGAGATAGTTGAAGGGTAGTTCATAGTGAAAGACTGTTACTAAAGGCAAAGCGTGAAAATGGACGCAACTTTAAGTAGAAAGGGAAGGAACATAGTGAGCATAGAGGAGGACTTCATGTGGTAAATAGAAACTTAAATGTTGAGAGATGAGGAATTTTTCTTTAGCCTTAAAAATGGAAAAATAAGCTAAGGAAATTCCCAAACTCCCAAAAGTCTTCATTTACAGTTAGATTGCTCAAGTGCACTTCCCCTCAGTAAAAATCATTTCAAATGAAGGAAACCACCAGTGGAGCCAGCATTAACCACTCAGTTGGTAATGGTTAACCAATCAGTTTACACATCTTACCACCAAAGCATTACAGCACCCATAGCTATTTTCAGCACTCTCAATTTGATATTAAAATCCCTTTAATTTAAACATAAAACAAGATTCATATAGAGTGCTTTTTTGAAAAAAAAAAAAAAAGGAAAAAGTAGTCTCTGCTCTGACCCCCATGTTTATCTTTCTGGTGCCTAAATTATTAGCTGTCTTCACTTGACAAGGGAAAACTTCAAAGAGGCTGTCTTTGGGCAGCATTTTGAGAAATCTAAGGAACTACATAGGTATTATATGTTAGAGATGAAAGAATGTTTCTTGGTAGAACAGATGAGCATGTGAGCGTATATGTATATTACCAAGTTTATTTAACAGTCTGCTTCTATTTTCTTCCAGTATTCCAGTATAATAAAATTCCTTTATCATACCAGAATTTTCATAAATAATTTAAATTAATGCCAATAGAGTATGAACAGTATTATACAGCTAAGAAATATATTTCCCTTATCTATTTTATTTATGTCTTCTCTTTCTTCTTTGTTATTCTTTGTAATACTAATTTTTCAAACTTTCTATATTTTTTCAAAAAATTCAGCTCTTCAGCTATTGCTAGGCTTGAAATTTCTTTTATGCAAGAAGATCAGATAATACCTCTCTTTTCCTTATGCCACTCGATCTGTATTTTAAAGTGGAATAAATTTTCTTGTTTTCTCATTACTCTGTTATCTATATGTCAAGCCAAAATGGTATACACTGCTGAAGACAACAAAGTAAATGTTATAAAGTGAAGGTGGCACCACTGAACTAGAAGTCCAAGCACATCTACCTAATGCTATTTATACATACTAGTGGAAAGATATGTTTGTATATTAGTATTTATATGCATAAGGAAATTTATAAGTAACAAATCTAAATATTGTTGCTAGGGGAGAGAAAAAGACATTTAGACAGAAGAATGTTGCATGTATTATTTGCTTATGGACATCTATCTATAGATAGAGTATCTATCTGGACATCTATCTGGATAGAGTATCTATCTCTAGATACTAGAGATATCTCTAGCTCTGTCTAGCTCTATCTTTATTCCTTCCTGACAGATTTTTAAACACATTGACCAGATCCCTCCTGAGCCTTCTCTTCTCTTCTCTAGGTTAAATAGTCCCAGATCTCTCAGCTTCTCCTCCTATGACAGAAGATACTCTAGTCCCTTCGAGATCTTTGTGGCCCCTCACAGGACTTGCTCCAGCAGTTCCATATATCTCTCATACCGGGGAGACGAGCACTGGACCCAGAAGCTCTGGTGCAGCCTCACCAGGACTGAGCAGAGTTGAAGAATCACCTCCCTTGAGCTGCTGACAATGCTCTTCCTAATGCAGTTTGGAATGCTTCGAGTCTTTGTGCCACAAAAGCACATTGCTGGTACATGTTCAACTTGTTGCCCACCAGAACCCCCTAGGTCTTTCTCTACAAAGCTGCTTTACAGCTGGGGAATACATGCAGAAGCTGCATCTTCTTTACTACTTTATTGCTTTGCCATTCATAGCATTAGTTCTGTTTAAAAAAAAAAAAAATTAAAGTACCTTGCTATCTCATAATTCCCTCTATATTCTTAGTACGGCTAGGATAGCTTATTCAGTACATCTAACCCCAAAATAAAAGAACATTCAAAAATGTCTTTATTAACTCTACATTAAGTCATGGTCACACATGACACACTAAAAATATATATATATTTGAAAAGACACATATCCACAGTAGGCCCTGTACTAAGTTTATGAGAAAAGCTATTTGTAATGTAGAGAAGAAGGTACTTTAAAAAGCAAGTCAGGAAGAAAAATATCTTCAGTTTACCACACACCATTATAGAAAACTGCACAGCACATGTTTAAGTGCTTTGTTGCATTGTGGTCTATGGTTTTACATAGTATAACCAGTGCCTTGTCAGTCTATACCATTACTTCACAATATTTTGCTGAATTTTCCTGTTAATTTTTATTTCTACTAGCAGGTGGAGTTTTTATAGATGGTTTATTTTTATGTCTTTATTAGTTGATCTTTCAGATAATTTGTATTTTTCACTTCTATATATCTCATCTTCTTCCTGAAAATGTTATTTATATCCTTCTGTGTAGTAAATATGCTACTCTTCATGTCCTGCTTTTGATAGCACTTCTTGAAGTAACTCTTTAAGCAAGAATTAGGAGCTGAGAGAACTTCCTTGTCATTAGAAAGCTTGGAATTATATGGAAAGTATATATTTTTTCTTCATAAGAAAACCTCAAAATCTTCATATAGTACCCTTTTCTGCCTAGAAGGTAAAGTCATTCTCTTCCTACCATGGTTGAGGATGTAGGAGCTTCCTGTTTCTTGATATTACATGTCCTGCTCCTCAGAGAGAATGCTATTGCTGTTACTCTACACTATTCTGAATTCTGAATATCTTTCTAACATGCCTAAAAATACATTCCTGCAAGTTAACATGGAGTACTTCCTTTGCTTACTAGAATATGTAAGAATTATAGAGGGAGGGAGGGAGGGAGGGAGATGTCTACTCAACATAAATATATTTGAGTGTACATCCCAGAAAATGCATTCTAGAAAACTCAGATAGCACAGGTCTAACTAGAAGTAGTAATCCAGTGTCTTACTTTATCTGTCTGGGCATACCACATCAAAATAGATTCTTTATTTAAAAAAAAATAAAAATAAAAGGTTGTGTCAAAGCAGGAAAGAAATAAAGTAGGAATGTTTTAGAGAACTGTATTGCTGTAGAGAACTGTACTGTAAATGTATTTAGAGAACTGCACAATGATCTGAGGAGCCTGGAATAAGGATGTCTTGGAGAAACTGATGTGCGGAGTTGTGTAGAAAAGAGTCTGTTTGCCACTCATCAGTCATCAGCCTCTTCAAGTCCCAATAAAGATTACAGGGAAGTAGGATCCTTTTTAAAGAGCTGTATGCAGTCCTGGTAGATTAGGTTAGCTCTTTTCTTGGAAATGTAAATCCAGATTAATTATGAGTCTGCTTTTCTCTACATTCTCATAGACAAGCAAGTAATTAATGACTATTAAAAGACTGCACAATCAAGTCTCCATTAAACAATGTCTTCCCTTTCCTTCTTTAGATAAGATGGACATGGAGAATAGCTAAATACAGATGACATATGACAAATGCAGTCATCAAATTTCCCACTCATTGCTTTACCAATGATGCAGGGCTTATAAATTCTAAGTAGTTTCCACTTCAGTTCTTTTTCTTATTACATAATAAATAAAATAAAATAAAATAAAATAAAATAAAGTAAAATAAAATAAAATAAAATAAAATAAAATAATTCTACTTTTCACAGTAGAGAAGAGGCATTTTTAAGCAGCTAAAAAATTATGTAACTTCCCTTTTGTCTCTGAAAATCATCTTCGTACAATGAAGAATTGAATAAGAACTTCCGAGGATTTCTGGATGTCAAAACCTCAGCTGGTTCAGGTACTCATTAAAAACAAATTACCTTATTAATGAGCCTTTTGTAGAGGTTGGCAAATCACCCATGTGTAAATTCTAAGCTGTCAAGTGCTTGCAAAGGGTTGACTTGGAGCATTTGCAGATCTCTCTTCGTGAATCTGAAAAGAGTTCCAGAAGCCACATGGCATGCATCCCAACCACTACTTTGGCCAACCAGCACGCCTAACACACCTAAATGAGTGAATGAACACTATTCCTACTAAAGTTCATAACGTTTCATAATTTATCAACATAAAAAATAAATCTTTTACTACATGTTTGCAGCAGAAATTACAATTTAAACAACAGAAAGTGTATGTGATCACATTCCGGTATTTATTTCTTTAGCCTTTATTTTCTGCCCCCAAGTTACAAGGAAAGCAAATTCTAGACATTATTTCTCTGTAGATCACTGATAATTCTACCTAATCTGGAAAAATGTGTGTCAACTTTTTATTTTTGACATTTACCATTCAAGAAGTACAAAGAAAAGTCACCTTCATAGAACTATCATGATATCTGAAAGCTCTGTTTTACCCTGCAGTGTATACACATATTTTATATATACATATTTACAAAAAAATTTCAGCACATTCAGGGTCCTCTTATTATCACCTATTTTGACAAAATGTCAGTACTATGAGCAGGATCACTTTCCTTTAATACCAGAACTAAATACATCTTTAGGGAAATTATTTGTATAGAATGTAAACATAATGAACAGCATAATTAGGCTAAATTTTACTATGTGTGAAGACAACCTGCAAAATTTGAGAGTATATGAAGGTAGAGTTTTGCTACTGATACTAGAGTTCCTCTAATTTTATAGAGATTTCCATCTTTGTGTGCATATAAAAACCCAAGAGGATCAATGCAACCTACCTGGGAGAAAAAAAAAGTGATTTTTTTCCATGGTGAACATTTACATGATCAAGTTCAAGTCATTATCTTGACAAGGTGAATTTTACCCAGTGTTTCTCTTGCCAATGCAAGACATACACTTTCCTAAATTTCCTAAAGTTATTAAAAAAAAAAAAAAGTCGCAAAAGATCTTTCAGTTTCTCTTCTATCTGAATTTGACTTGACTGTAAGATAACACACTTTGTGAACTTTAAACAATTACAACTTTTCTGACTTTTGTTTATTGATTGAACAGTGACATGTCAGACACTTCCTCCATCAATTTTCCTCCCCCCATACTTATTGAATATGCAATGGAAAGCTATCTGGCAGAGAGCCATTCTGGCAAGCTGTGTAATGTGTTCAGCAGTTTGTTTGATTTATACTGTTGGAAGTTGCCAAACTTTTTGTCATTTGGTTTAATGTAGTGTTGTGTCTTTAACAATTTTTTCTTCCATAACGGATTTTTATTTTGCTCAGTAGGATTATAATTTGAAGGTATAATTAGCATCTTGTTAATTGTTGATAATTACATATGTCATTCAAAGAGCTCTTGCACAGGGCATGTGATTCATTTAAAAGAATTTCCTCTAGCTGATGTTTAGAGGTCCCTAATGAACAAAGAATAGAATAGAAATGGATATAATAAAATAAATTAAAAATATGAACACATATAAGTAACCTAAATTCAAATGCAAGACAGGCATGAATGAGCCTCTATGCTATTAAAATACATGCAAGACTGAATTAGCAACCTCCATGCTCCAAAAGTTGCAGAAAGAAAAGAGAGGCTATTCTTATTTTGTTAAATTTTGGACTAAATTTTCAGCAATCTTTGTTCAAATTTGATGTAACATTTAAAATATTATAGTTAATATAATCATGAAAATTAATATCTACTTGCACTGCAAAGTTATTTATCTCTACAGTGTCATTCTATGCCATGTAACAATGTCAGAGTTTGATTTTTTCTGCTCGTACTACAGTGATTGTAAGGCTCTCGTTTAGGAAAGCAAGCTCCGTTGAGAGAAATCAAGAGTATTTCTATAGCAAAGTTTTGGCAGTCTTACATACTTATAACCTGTTTCATATCAAAACAGCATAATGGTGCAGATCCCTGTGAAAGAATAACTGGAGTTTCTCATTCTCTGGCAGGTAAAACTCTCAATGGGTCTATGAGCTAAAGGAAATTTTATCCTTTAGTTCAGCCCCATCGGTCTGGGGCCTGTAGAGATGAGATCAAACCATTACTTGGAGGATTTTGTAGTTTATGCTAACTCTGAGCTGGCCCGTTGAAGCAAAGCCTCCACTTGAACTTTCTGTCCTTGCCACGGCTCGCCAAAGGGGAAACATCATGCAGCTATCGCTCTCTCCTCCACCAGAACTGCAGTGTTTTATTGTCACCAGATGTCTAACATGACCTTAATGTCCTCACTGCCACCACCAGCTTCTCGGAGCCCAGAAACAGAACTCTGCTGTGACAGAGAGGGTACAAGTTCAGAGGGGGAGCTGGAAGGATCTGCTCGTAGAAAACAGTAACTTCTAGTTTCAGTTTGTCCCAGCAGCCAGTATGAAAAAGCTGTGGGATCTGATCCCAGAAAGCTCCAGGTGCTGAAGGATAGGATAGAGTCACTCGGCCATCTGAAGATCAAAGTAGGGCAGGGCAAACCTTTGCATCTCTCCTTTCCATGCTGAGTGTGCTCTTCTCAAATGCAGACCACAGCCAGGGCTGATGAGTCAAAGAATTACTGTAACCTCCACTTGAACTTTCCTCTTTTGCCCCACCTCACCAAGGGGACTCATTCCCCATTCTCCTCAGGAAAGCCCAGCTGACTCCAGCTGCATTATCCTGAACAAGGTTGTTTCTTAGAAAATCACTTGCTCCCCATATTTCCATTTGAATGCAGTTCATTTTCTCCACCCTTCTGGATGACTTCAGACATTTTCTTATTAGGCCTCCTGTTTGTAGTTACACAACTACAGTACAGTTGTACTTTAACCATCTGTCTTTCTGAGAAGCTTTTCGAATACTCTCAGGTGTTTGCGCTAGCAAGAGCTTCTCTGCATATTCCTCAGAGCCATCCCAATCAGTTCCTTTCACAGATGACATGAAGCTGCAGCAGCTGGTAGCCAGAGCACTCCATCACCTTTGTTAATAATCAGATTTTACTGCCTCAGTAAAGAATGGACAAGAATGATGATTTAAAAGAGATTAGCCTTTAACTAAATTAGAAAGCACTACAAATATCTATGGTTTATGTGAGAGATTCACCTCTTTTTTTTTTTTTAATGTTGACAATATTAACATTTACCTCTGATGACTTTATTGAACAAACATATTTGAATCCTTATACCATCTTCCTCTCATTTTTCTTTAGTCCCCGGAATGCTGTTACACGGAGTGATCATCAAAACTTGTTTGGTACAACTAATGTTTATCTATGAGTTCTTGGTATTTTCATTAGGATTTTTTTCTTTTTTTAGGATGTCATTTAAAAAAAAAAAGAAAAAGCACAAATAAAGAGAAGGAGTCACAGATCAGCAAATACTATCAAGAGGGCAATATCCACTAACGTATTAATTATATATTTAAGTGGACTGAATGAACATGACACTGATATCATTGTTGTCTGGACTAACATGTTCTCCCAGACCTCACCAACTTTAGAACTAAAATCTTTAGTGTGGAGTCAGCTACTGAAATGCCTCCGTCTGCTTCTGAGAGATGACTTCAAGTGGCAAATCACTGACTTATTTATTTACATTACCTATTTTTCTCTCTCCTGCTAAAGTAAATTAACGATGTAGATGTGAACCACATGCAAAGCAAAGGGAAAACTGAAACAGATTTCTGATGAGAGCAAAATAAATAAATAAATAGATAAATAAATAAATAAATAAATGGTCAAAGGTAGTATTAAAACTAGCAGGCATTATTCCATCACATATGTGTTATAGAGGAGACAATTCCTTTTGCATTTAACTCATCGAAAGAAATGCTGGTGAAGATGGAAACATACCTTTTTCTTTCTAGGCTTAAAAACTTAAACTTCCTAAAGCCTCCCTTTGCCATAAGCATCTGAGAAAACCATTCATGAGGCTACAGAGTAAGAAGATGACTCCACCATGAAGGATACTCATGGTGAGAAAAAAAAGGATTCTTTCTACATTTCTCAAAAGCCACTCACATCTAGTGAAGGACTTGCAATTTTGAATCTCAGTCTCACACTGATGCCTAAACTTTGCACAATATGTTGCCAGAAACTGCACAGTTGCTTTAGAATCCATGTCAAAAGAAAATGAAGGTCAAAGAGAAGAAGTATAGCAGAATTTATGGTCTTCCAGTAAATGATGGGGTATTTCCTCCTGGATTAGAAAGATTTGAGGCTTGCAACACAAGAGGAAAAATGTAAAAGAAACAATGTAGGGTTTGTTTGAGATTTTTATCACTTTTCCAAATCCCACATGCATCTCAGCTAATCAGGCATCTCAGCTCAAGAACACAATTAGTTTCTGAGTAATTTTGCAGAGATCTATCAGTCATGACAACTATTATGAGATGTCATATTCTCACTAAAATTGAAGAGAAGATATAAGGTAGATAGCATTATATAGCTCAATACCACCAAACCAAGAGATGAAATGGTGTATATGGATACCCTGGGAGAGTTTTAGCTAAATTTGTTTTTTCCTTCATAGTACCTCATAGGCCAATCAATGAAATTACATATTTTACTGGCCCAGACCAGTGCCAAGTAATTCTCTACTCCTTTTTTTTTTTTTTTTATTCTTTACCTCATTTTGTAAAAATTTCTCAAGTGCTCTGTTCATATTAAAGTCTAATAGTGTATTCTTTTCTTAAATCTTTTTACAAATCACAATTATAAAGTAAATAAAACTAATGAAACAACTGAATAATGCAGACAATACATTTATAGAGAAATCTTTAATCTCCCTAAATTTAAAGTAAAGAAAAAGAATAAAAATGTGGTTAGTCCTGCGTTTTATCTGTGCATATCTTCACATACCTTGCTTTTATTTCCTCCTCCTTTGTTTCAGAATAGCTCACAGTGACCATTTTGTTTTCAATTTTATTCTGAATTCACTTAATCATATCCTGTTAGGAACAATAATGTCAACAAATAATTTTTAAACAGATTAATGAAGATTTCTGATTTTTTTTTTCTACTCTCCATATAGGACTGAAAAACTTAATCCAGGTTATTTTCTTGTGCTTTAAAAGTACAAATGAAAGAGGAACAAGGAGCTCTAAATTATTCAGCAGGAGAGAAAAAATGAATAAAGAGCTCATTTGTTTGTGCAAGAGATTGTGAGATTAGCAGAAGAGTAAAAAATGAAACAATTTTTTTAAATGCAGTAAGAAAGGACGTAATACTGCAAGAAGCAGACACCACAGAAATCTAATGAAAGAAATGAACAAATGCATCAGCAGACACCATGTAATCTATCTGGGGAAAGAGAAAGACACTAACATTGGCTCTTTTGCACCTGGATACATTTGGAAGCAAAATGCAGATATTCAGGGTATTTATTTGGAGATCTGATAAGCCTTGCATTTAGGTCACACACATTCTTTAGAATGTCATTTTCTCACCACATTCTACTATTTTAGAACACATGGCCTTGGCAATACTGTCTGTGCAGAACATTCAGACTGAAGAAGATAAAAAAAATCTGTCACCTTAGGTTGTCTATAGAGAGACACAGCTATTACTACAGTTTTCTGAGTGCAGGACCTTCTACTCTAAGCACAGCTCCCCGTCACAAAGAGTCTTATACCACATGAGTCTTCAACAGGAATAATGCACCCCACACTATGTACTTAGCATATGCTGATCTCCTTCATGCCTTTCTGTCATGATGAAAGAATAAGTAGTGTATAACAATATAATATTATTGCTTATTTTAATTTGTTTTGCATCTGTGACTAAGAGAAGTAGTATTTCTCTAAAACAAAAAAGAAAATTGCTGTTGTTAAAACCATCAGACTAAATACCAAAAATTCATATTTAGAAAATGAAAAGATTCTATTTTATAAATGAGATATTTGAAAGTTATTCCCACTTAAATATATAACTCAAATGAGATTTTGGTGAAGCATAAAACGTATTACATCTTCTTCTGTTCCTAGTGGAGACAGACTTCCAGGGAAAACTCAAGTCACAGAATGCTAACATGGATGCCTTGATCCTACAGCAGCATAATAGGGAAGTTTTTCTTGTTACTGAAAATATATTTTCAGGATTAAGACCGACCTTGTTAGAACTATTGTCCTCATCAAGCATACCTCAGATGACCAAAAGGAAAGCAAAACCTTGTCCTCTATCCTCTACAAGGATGATCAGGGGCCTGGAACATCTGCCCTATGAGGAAAGGCTGAGGGAGCTGGGCCTGTTCAGCCTGGAG